>MU228302.1:626732-651957 GCA_018584345.1 Thuja plicata
CCCTTAAGTGTAGAAGATGCGTGCAATGATTCAGATTGGCAAAGTGCTATGCAAGAAGAATTAGATCAAATAATCAAGAATGATACATGGGAACTGGTCCCTAGACCTCATGACAAGAATGTGATTGAAACAAAGTGGATATTCAGGAACAAAATGAATGAACAAGGCATAGTGGTAAGAAACAAAGCAAGATTAGTATGTAAAGGATATGCGTAGAGAGAAGGGATAGACTGCACTATAAATTTTCCCCTTTGAGAAAACTGGAAGCTATCAAGTTGTTTTTGGCCTATGCAACATTCAAGAACTCCAAAGTATATCAAATGGATGTCAAGTAAGCTTTTCTGAATGGTGATTTGAAGGAAGAAGTCTACATAGAGAAACCTAAAGGATTCAAAATTTCAAACAAACCAAACATGGTATGCAGACTAAAGAAAGCACTTTATGGACTTAAATAGGCCCTAAGAGCTTGGTATGAGAGACTTGATGGTTACTTAACAAAAATAGGATTCAAAAAAGGAGTAGCAAACTGTAACTTATTCATAAGAGAGACAGATGAAGGATTACTACCCGTTGCTATTTTTTTTTATGACAGTATATTTGGAGGTAATGACAAAATTAGTGCAGAATTTTCCAAAGAAATGAAAAGTGAGTTTGAAATGAGCATGATTGGACCTATCAAATATTTTCTTGGATTGAATGTAAAACAAACAGACAAAGGCATATTCATAAATCAGTCTAAGTATGTGAAGGAGATATTGAAGACTTTCAAAATGGAAGATTGCAAACTATTAAGCACCCCCATGATAACAGGAAGAAATATTTCTAAAGATGATGATTCCATAGCAGTTGACAAGACTCTATACAAGTCTATGATTCAAAAACTCATACATCTTACTCAATCTAGACCTGATATTTCTAATGTAGTTGGCATTGTTGGAAGCTTTGTAGCTTAACCCAAGAAAAATCACCTAATGGAAATAAAAATAATATTTAGATACTTAAAAGGGACTATAGACTATGGTTTATGGTATCCTAACTCAGAGAATATACAACTTCATGTGTATACTGATGCTGATTGGGCAGGTTGTGTTGATGACAGAAAGAGTACATCAAGAGGAGTAGTATTTGTTGGAGACAGGTTGGTCACTTGGACAAGTAAAAAGCAGAATTGTATCTCTCAATCAATAGCAGAAGTTGCGTATGTTGTAGTAGCATTGAATTGTTCAACAATGGTTTGGATCAAATAGATGATTAAAGACTTTGGTATTCAGATTGATTATGCTATTGTTATTCACTGTGATAACACTAGTACTATCAATATGTCAAAGAACCTTGTGATGCATGCAAAGAAAAAACACATTAAGATAAAATACCACTTTCTAAGAGAAAAAGTTGCAGAAAAAGATGTTAATTTGGATTATGTGAGCACTAAAGAATAATTAGCAAATATTTTTACAAAGCCATTATCAAAAGATACTTTTGAGTATCTTAGGGAGAAGCTGGGATTAATTCCCTTTCCTAAGTCTAATTAGAACTTACAACAAGAATATCAGTCCTTGGTGACTAATGAATGGTTGACTACTCTACTTCTGGAGTAGTACCTGTGCTTAATAATGTTTAGCACCCTTTTCCATTGATTTCAAAGGGGGAGTATTAGTAAAGGGGAGCATATACTCTGGGGGAATATATAGTCAGAAGAGAAACAATAATAAAGAGGAACCTTTAATGAGGATATTGAGAAGATTGTAAAAGGAAGGAAGACACTTTGAGTTGATGATATCATATGTTGCCATCAATGTCAAAGTGGAAGATTGCTGGAAATTTGCCTCTAAGAAAATAGTTGATTGTATGTTTTTCATTGATGACAACATATAATATACAACGGTGTTTGATATGAAATTATCAGTACATATGTTTTTGAGATATGCGTGTTTATTTCCATGGTGTATACATGTTCTAGATGCTATGTTCATTCATGTCGAGTTAGATATGAAGTTTCAGTTGAGTTATGTTAATCAGTTAAGCCAGTTACAGTGACTGAAGATTATATGTGAAGAACTGATGTAATTAAATTATTTATTGAGTTGCGCCTATCTTTGGGATAGGAATTTTTGTATTCATGTTTAGTTACGAGTTAAAGATAATTATCTAAAGGTGCCAAATGTGTTCTATCATAATCGTGATGTTGGAGTTAATTTGGTGGAGCCGACTTTGTTGCATACTTGATGTGGCCAACAAAAGAAGTATTGAAGGGAATCCTAAAGCTGATGAAGATCACATCTTTTGGGAAGATACTTATAGTATTTCATTTGGTGAATGCTAAGTGGGAATGAAAAGAAAAGTGATAGAAAAAGTGCAGTGCAGAATGTCCATTATTTTGGGACAGTAGAGATATTTCATTCATCAAGAAAAGATCTATGTGAAGAAGAAGTGGAAGTATACAACACACTGGAACTGATCAAGATAGAAGGTCTACTCAAACAATTCATTTATTAGATATAGTACATATCTATTTTACTTAAGGTTGTAGCCTTCATCATTTTAGCAATGAGCTTTTTGGACAGTGAGTCCTCACCCCTAACAGGGTTATTTGTAAAAGACTCCTAATACAGTCATACCCTTAACCAGGTCACTGTACTTATTGCATTGTAAAGAACAAATCCTAATAGGGATAATTATACTCAAGTATAGTTCTTTGTAGGTGCTAATTCCCACCGGGGTTTTTACCTATTTGGTTTCCCCGTAACAAAAATTGTTGTGTTCTATCTTGTGTTATCTGAATGTGTTAATGATTAATGTTATTCTATAATTAATTGAAGAAAATAATTAAACTAGTTTATAATTGATTCACCCCCCCCTCTCAGTTATCCCTTGGGACTATTCTAACATTTTTTTATTAAGGTAACAACAGGTTTTGAAGGGGCCTCGAAACCCTTTAACAAAGAGAGAAGAGATATGAAACTAGGACCAACAAAATAGAAACAAAAAAGGGCACTACCCCTGATTACATAGTTAAGAGCACTAAGAAGAAAAAAAAAAAAAAAACTACTATTATAATCTTCTAGAAAAATAGGATCGATGAAACTCTAACAAAAATAACAGACCAGCAAAGCTGAATCAATTCTCAGTAGCATCCATCTAGCTTTCCATTGTTTGAATCTCTTCCATCTAAGATTCCATACTCTAAATCGAGACCCTCATATTGGTAATGTCTTTACTTTGGACCTCTGTAATCTTTTTGGTGGTAGATCTGGTTCTTGTCCCCGAGCCTGAAGTAGGAGTATCCTGATTTCCATCTTCCTCCTATTTATCTTTTTCATTATAATTCCCTTCCAGTAGGGCATGAAGCACTTTCAAATTGTCAATAGAAGATTGCATTCCCTCTTTTATAATCTTAGTCAGCTTTCTAAGCATGATATTGTTGTTGTTTGTTTTTTTAGTGATTTTTTTCATTTTGTTATCAATCATTGCACTAATATTTTCTTCCAAAGTAGTATTATTGTTTTTAACCTTTTTAAAAACATCCTTCCCTTGCTGATACATGATTGCATAATTTCTCATCTTGTCCATTGTTTCTTCCCGCAAAGATTTTTTGTCTTCAATGTTCTTAAAATTGGTCTGAAGTTCCTTAATGTCATCATGAATCCAATTGTCAATGTTGAAACCATACATAGAATTGTTCCTAGCCACTTGGAGGTGAGTGATGTTAACTTCTCTTTTCACTTTGAATTCTTTGTCCCAAAATTTTTTTTCCATACTCCTCTGGTTTTGATTATTATTCTCCTCTTTATTAGCCTTCGGTCTCTCAGGCGGAGTTGGGATGTTGTTGATGTCTTTCTGGGTATCCTCCTCAAGGTCAATGTAGATTTTATCACTTTGGACCTTCTTGGCTTCCTCATTCACTGCCTCTTTCTCGTTTTTATTCCCATTCTTACCTTTATCAGGTTGGTTTTTCCTTTGAAGACTAGTCTCCAGATTAGTCATATTCTCTGGATTGTCAAAGGTTTCCTCTTTTCTATTATTATGCCCCTCACTGTCTTCCTATTGGTCATCAATGTAATTATCCACTAGGTTGTCAATTTTTTCCTGAATCTCATCAAGGGTGTCATCCTGGGTATCCTCTTTATCCACTTTCTCATACTTATTATTGGTGATAATGGTAATATCCTTATTGGCCTCCTCTTTGTTGCTCTGTTCCCCCATAAAGCCCTCTTCCTTGGAAGAGTAATTGTCCTGGTCATCATCATTCATCTTCATTCCTTCAATATTTTTATAGATTGACAGAGTGATATCAGCAATGATAGGGCCCTTAAGGGTTTTTATGTTGGATTTGTTGGTATTCTTGCCAGAGGATATTTTAATACTCTTGCACTTAATATTGTTAATCTTCTTCAGGATATGCTTGGGAATTTTTTTCTTGACATAATCTGCTATCAAAAGAATTAACCTCTCATCCAAGACATGGGAGTATTTAACTGTTAGAATTAATCTTTCCTTGGTTGATAATATGTAATTAAAAGGATAAACCAAGGTATCCTATATTGTATTTGTCCTCTAGTCCATGTAAGAGGACATGTCACTATTTTGTAATTCCTTTAATAAGGAAAATAGATATTCCTCCTTAAGAGGAATCACACATTTGTCACACACACAATAGGAATGTGGCATCCATAGGAGAAGGGAGTTACATGCAAACTCCTCCACTCATCTCTACTTAAGAGATGTCTTTCACACACTAGTTTGAATAATCTTCTCCTCTCTCTCTCAATCTCTCAATCTCTCATTGCTCTCATTATTGTATTGAGCTCATTGCTCTCATCTTTTAGGCTTTTTGCCATATTCTTATTCACAAAGGGGTTTTTCTTTGCTTTTCCCCTTACCAAAATCTCTTGGCTCATTNTTGGATTCTTGAAGTACTTTGTGGTTGATCTTGCAATCTTCTCTCCTTTGGTTTTGGTAAAATCTTCCATGCATTTCATTTTCTTGGATTAATACTTGTTTAAGCTTTCATTCTTTTCATTCTTCTTACATTAACCCTATGATCTATAATTCTCTGATTGAGTGAGATTAATAAATAGTAAGGGAAGGAAACCTTAATGTCATGTCTGAAGTGATTTACAAGAACAAAATGATAGTTATAAACCTTAGAATACCTGTCATTGAGCATGAAGTATTCCATGATAGCTCTTATTATGAATGCCCAAATACGCTTTATGTTTGACAGGTTGACATAATCTAGGTTACCTTTCATGATCATGGCCCACTCCTCATCCTTCTTTGGAAAGGTCTTGTAAGCTTTGTTTCCCTCATTTTGTCTTTCAAGAACTATATTACCTCCAAAGGGAGACTAGTAATTTCCGCAAGATGATCGAACAAGAGGGTAAAAGATTTACCCAAAATGTTTACTTTCTTGTTCTCCCAACCATCTGCAAATGCCTTAGTTATCTCCTTATTGTTTCCATGGAGATGTTTTAGGTATTTTTCCACTTTCCCCTTTTAAATCTTTCTCTAGACCTCCTTCTCATTCCTCCATTTGTAGACCTCAAATTCTTCTCTTTTTAGGTCACCTCCCATTTTATCGTTCCCCTTCTTATTGTTCTGCTCACTAGTTTTCTTTGAATCCTTAGCAATATTTAGCTCTGTGTATAGATGCAAGATACCAAGCTTTCTTTTGATGTCTCAAAGAGAATGCAGTGGCATAAGGTCATAATTATTATGACACTTCACATGGCATTTCCTAATCATTGTGCCCCAATTCCCTTTCCCATTAATTGGTATGATTAATGTCATTAATGATACTCACCTTATGGTTAATTCTATCATGATTGAGTAATAAATTAATATCATCATTGATCTTGGTAGTATCGAGCCACTTGTGAGTGATGTCATTTTTGATGCCAATGTTAGAAAGTCCATCTGCCACTTGGTTGGTTTCTCAAAAGTTGTGGGTGACATGAAAGGCCATGAAATTCGAAGCCTTCTCCTTAATTTTGTTAATAATATGATCAATAGTCCAGGATGCCTTACTAATGCCTTTAATTTTATTGCTGATATTGAGAGAATCTCCCTCCATCCATACTTTCTTACATTCCACCTCTTCTACCAACAAAATGACATTGAGGGCTGCTATGGCTTCGTCCCTATTAATATATTGAATACCCAGCAGAGCCTCTATGTTACCAATACAAGTTCCATTTCTATCTCTTATTATACCACCTCCACCAGCCTTACCCGGGTTACCTTTAGTAGCCCCATCAAAATTGGCCTTGACCCCCTCCTTAGGAGGAGAAGTCCAGGTATCTATTTCTCTTTGAGGCTTGGGATTGTGGGTATTAATATTGAAATGAAAGTCACCATTCTTAATAATTTACTTAGAATCTGATTTTTTTATTGAAGCCAGAAAATTTTCTTCCAGTGCTCTGCATATTTGATTTCCAACAGCCTCAGGGCGGGACTTTTCTCCCTAAAAATTCTATTATTTCTCTCTTTCCAGATATGCTAGCATAAATGAGGAGGAATAAGATTCTAGAAATCTTTGTCAGTATAGTTCTGTGAAGGACAATACCATTGAGTAACAAAATCTTGCCAAAGACAAGGAAAGAACAAACACATATTCCATTTCCTAAAGATAGTGTCCTAGACCTTACAGGTAAAAGTGCAATGGAGCATTATATGATCACAAGATTCAGAGTGATCCAAATAAAGAATACATCTATTCACAATGTAGAAACCCCTTTTAGTTAATTTATCAAGGGTTAGTGATTTATTTTGTTGTTTCAGTATATAAGTCCATGTTTCACCACCTTCAACAACCCTGCATGTCGACGATGTATCAAAAACCCTGAGAGATATACAATATAATTAAGAGAAATAAAAAATTAAAGATAACTCCCTG
This sequence comes from Thuja plicata, assembly GCA_018584345.1. Taxonomy (NCBI): domain Eukaryota; kingdom Viridiplantae; phylum Streptophyta; class Pinopsida; order Cupressales; family Cupressaceae; genus Thuja; species Thuja plicata. The sequence goes on from MU228302.1 coordinate 633,628, forward strand.
TCGATATAGTCAGGCATAATTAGTGCTTCTCCATTCATCGAAGACACATGGTATCATCACGTAATGCCTTAAAGAGTAAAAGTCATGTACCTCCACTTTAAGGCATTATGCCTGTCATTGATATCCATCAAATTTAATCAAAGTTTAACTGTATTCCCTTTTCTTCATTGCCAAGAGTCTAGTGGATCCAGGAGATGTGTCACTTTGTTGCACTCTTGCACCAGATAAAAGAATTTCTTCTTTTCATTTTGATTAAGTGATGACCGTAGATCAAATCTGAATTCCACCATTCCATCTTTCCTCCTACATCACTCATACTTTTAGTGGGGATAGGACACATGGCGATCAGGTGTAATGCCTTAATGGATAGATAATGTGCATCTTTGATTTAAGGCATTATGTCAACCTTAGATATATTTGGACCTTGCCTGATATTTAACCATTTACTAACCCACATGTTGGATTTAAAACCCGACCATCTTTATTTCCCAGTTAAGTCATCACAATCAATTTCACCCATGTGCTAAAAGATCAAAACCTTAGTTGCTCACATTTTAACTAGATAGAGAGATGAAGTGTATCCTTATAATCCTATTTGACCAATTAGTTTCTTCCACCTAGATCCTTGTCACCTTGTTGTCATACTTCTGCATGCTTGGAACACACGTCGTTCAGTCATAATGCCTTAATGGATAGATTTTGAGCATCTTTTCTTTAAGGTATTACACCAACCATATTTCTTGTCTGACTATTAATCATTGAAAGATATATCATGTAAACCAACATGTATCCCTATCAACTTGTTCAACCATCCACATTCTTCCCCATGTATCCTTGATGTTATACTTCTTTAGCATCGGTGGGTCTGGGACACATGTCGTTCAAGCATAATGCCTTAATGGTTAGATGTTGACCACTTTTGCTTTAAGGATTTATGCTGTCTATTAGATCAATTTGAACTTGATTAGTCTTTACTTCATTCCTTCTTTGCTTAGACTGGACCACCATGGACACATTTCTTCAAGGTGTAATGCCTTAATGGGTAGATTTTGAGCATCTTTTGTTTAAGGAAACACACCAACTGTCAGATGGATATTTACTTGCTTGATGTTTAAGTAACTTTGATTGCAGTCAAGAGAGATCTAAATGGACACCTATCGGTATTTCACAATGCCTTAATGAGTAAATTTCATTCATCTCTTGATCAAGGGAATACACCAACCATCGATCTGCACTGAGGTTTAACTGTCGGATGGATCTGCATAAAAGTATAAAATTAATAAAAAGACCACAAAAAGATAAGAAATGACTATATTTATGAATTTAAATATGAATATGCAGGCCAAAAAACATAAGAATAATATGATCTATGAAATACAAATAGACATAAGAGATAATTAAAAGCATAGAAGAACACATAGAAAATGAAAGCATAAACACAATAATGAATACAAAGGATACTTCCCTGAACCATTTTCATATGCAAATTTGACCTGAAAATTTGGGTTCCACTAAGGACCACACAGATCTGTATGCACTATATCCAACTTCCCTTTCACTGAGTAAGATTTTCTTTTAAAACTGCTTCTATTTTGCTTCCCCATTACACATTCTCTACACAAGGTCTTATATGGTTTCACAATCTTTGGTAGGTCTCTAACTGCATTAGTCATACTTGCCTTCACAATATTATCAAAATTAATATGAAAAAATATTCTATGCCATAACCAACCATCATCTACCTTCACAAATAAATAAGAAGCCTTAGATGTATTTAATTGAAATACATTTCCTCTGGATTTAGTACCAAATGCGATCAAGTCTCCTGACTTACTTCTGATAGAATATTTACCATCAATGAATTTCAATTGATAACCTTTTTCCACTAACTGTCCAACACTCAAAAAATTATGCTTAAGTCCATCAACAAGTAATACATTATCAATATTGGTCTTTCCATCCAAAGAAATAGATCCTACTCCAATGATAAGCTTAGGAGTATTGTCACCAAATCTTACAAAACCATCATCATACTTATTGAGTTTAACAAACTTATTTTTATCTCCAGTCATATGGTGTGAAAAACCAATGTCTATAACTCATTCAAATTTCCTTTCAACATGAGATACTAAGGGTTTTCTTCATGAATAGGTTTATCATCCTTGATAGCAATAAATCTAATCACATCATAATCAATAAAATCATCTTTAGAAACACCTTCACTAGCATAGTAACATTCCTTATCATTTGAATAATTAGGTCTATAAAACTTAGATTTATGCTCTAGAACCCTTGTAGGACATCTAGATGAAAAATAACATATCTTATTACATGAAAAACATTTTAGAGGTAACTTTCCTTCAGACTTACCCTTACCTCTCTTTTCTCTTCTAGCGATCAGGGCCACAATTTCATATAACTTTCTTTATTCTTCATGTATCTATTCCCATTCATAAGCATACTCACCAAGCTCTTCTCTTAAGTCACTACTGCTGGTGCTCACAATTCCTAATAAAGTATTTATTTTTATGAACATTCGCCTTGAATGTTGTCTCAACTTTAGGTAATGAATCTCCCAGCTCTGTGGTCTCAAAAGTAGTTAATTTTAAAATCAACATATCTCTATTAAAGTTCATTTTCAAAGGTATGATCTCTTCTATAGCTTGCACTTTAGTCTTGTAAACATGTGTCAAAGATCTAAGAATTTTTGCAATCACTTTTGCCTCATTGTATGTGCCTCTAGAGTTTCTGATCCCACTAACAACCTCAGTAACTCTTTGTACATATGCTCTAATATTTTTCATCATTTCATTTGTATATCTTCAATCCTTGTCTTCATGTTGTGTAAATTTTCCATCTTATTAAACTTATCTCCTTAATATAGTGCTTCCAATCTTGTCTAAATGTCATGTACAAAATCCAAATCTTTGCCCTCTGTGAATTCCCCTTCAGGGAGTGCACTAATCAGTGCTTCCATTATGACAATGTTATATGAAAATACCTTATTTTCTACATTAGTAGATTTATCTAATTCATCCTTAGCCTTCATCTATGCATCCTTCTTTGTAATCATACAATAGTCAATTCCCAAGCATAGAAATTTTTTTCTCATCTTGTTCTTCCAACTGTCAAAGTTTTTAGGATCAAACTTTGAGCTATCCTTCCTATAGAATGCCATCTTCAGGATTACCTCAACCTATTAAGATTTCTCTCAAAGGACCAGTAGCTTGAATACCAATTTTTAGGAATAACTCTCAACTAACACAACTAAGAGGGGGGGGGGGGGGGAATCAGTAANGGGGGGGGGGGGGTGAATCAGTAATGAGATAGATTATTAAACATTAAACTTTATAAATTAATCCAAATGATAACACAATAACACAATCCTTTGTTGTCGAGGAAACCCTGTTAAACTTAAAAATCTGGTGGGAATTAGCACCCACAAATAATGTATTGAGAGTATAGTATCCCTGTTAAAAGATTTATCCATATTAGGAGCTTATTGATGTATTATAGTACATATGTTAGATTGGGCAGTTGTTGTTGCACCAAAATCTTGAACTGTTAATGCCTGATACAACCACTAGACTTATAGAATCAACAGGATGCTATTAAACCCTTGTCACCAATAGCTGCATGGACTGACTAAGACCAAGGGCTCATACCTTAAAAATCCCTCCCTTGGGACATGCATGGGGTTGGAGCCTGTGACCTAGGCTATGATACCAATTGTTAGACTAGGTAGTTTTTCTTGCACCAAAAGCTTGAACTGTTAATGCGTGATATAACCACTAGACTTGTAGAATCCATAGGAGGTTGTTAAACCTAAGGCACCAATGACTACATGGACTAAGCAAGACCAAGGACACACACCTTGCAACAAAATGTTCTAAATATTAACAAAATCAATTTGAAAGCAAAATAGATAAGACACCCAATCAATAAGAAGAGCCTATACAAAAAGAGGAACCTAGAAATAAGATCATACCTTTCAAAGGAAGATGCTTTGGTTGCAACAAAGTTGGTCACATGAAGAGGGAATGCAAAGGTAAGACTCCTTACAGGTATTTTTCTAGTTATTTTGATGAGGCCAATATAAGGCCTATTTAGCTTATAGTTTCATGTGCTTTTATGACTAGATTTTGAGAACTTCATAAGCTTTCATAATTTCAGACTGTTTACACTTATATCTCAAAACTGCTATATACATATGTATGTAAATGTGTGTGGAACATTTTAAGTTTATAAATATGCTATCTATATGATGCATGGTTATGTGAAACTAAATATGGTATCTTTTTATCCTTCTTTAAGTTGGGTGGTTTTTCCTGTAGCCATGTGATGAGAGCAAGCTAGTAAAGAAACTTATTATGGATTTTTTCTTGAATACATATACATGATAATCTTTTACAGGAAACGGTGGATCCAGGGTAAAGAAGAATTCAACATGAAAGAATGAAGTGATGCATTCAGGAGACCAGTTGTTGCAGGACTCATGATGACTCCACTACTCTTGGGCGATAGCGGTTTTCTGTTGGAGACAAAGACAATCCTAAATAATAGCCATGATGGAGTAAATCCAGCAGTGGCACATTCCTCGATTCATGTGTAATTGAATATAGTTTGTTCCCACATTCAATAATGTTTATCATGTATCTTAATGTTTTCCATATCCCTAATGTTGGGGGATCCTAGTTGCTAGGAGTTCTGTTTTAGAATTTGTTGTTAAATAAGTTGGAATTTATGATTCCTTAGTTAGTTTTATGGGAATCCTTTATGTAATCCAATGAGAAGAAAAAAACAAATCTTATTTTCTGCACTATTGTACTCATGTTTCATGAATGAATAAATGAAGCCTTCAATTCTTAGTTTTTGAGTTTTTGTTCATTCACTCTTCTGTGGGGGCCCACACGGTAGGCGAACTTAGTTTATAGTTTAGTAGGAAATAGTTGTAAGTCATTTGAAGCATTTAAGACTTTGTTGCTCCTGCAGCCACTGGTAATAGCACTGTTGGTTATTCCTGCAGTATAGGCAAGTAGTTATCTTACTGTTACAACACATTCTTATATCTTTAGATTAAGCTATTAATTCCATTTCCTAGTTCAGAGTTACTTTCAGCATTTTCCATTCCTTAAATGGTGATGACTTCTAAGATGGATTAGAGCATATACTTTGCTGATACCATTTCAAGTTTATGTCCCTGGTCAATAATTTAATGAGTTCAGTATGATGTTCTTAGTATGATAGTTAGCATTTTTTTTTGTGAATTCACTGTAAGGAGGATCTCCAATCCTTCATTGCAGAGGGTATAATACTGACCAGTCATTTTTGGCGTCGCTGCCAGGGATGGTGCCAATTTAGTCTAGACCAAGATTCATTGTCTTAGATTTAGTTTAACATTATTATTTTTATGCATAGAAGAAGAGATCATCTTGGGAGTTTCCTTCCTCAATATAACCAGGCCGAACCATTTAATATCCTTAACCCTGAACCTGAGGAAACCCTAGTTGTGAACATCAAAGAAGAAGAACCATTTGTAAACCCATTTGCTAATGAACATGAACCATCATCCTCTAAAGAGTCATTACATTTGAAAGAACTCTTTGATGAACCTGAGTATCAATAGCCAGGTCCACCTCCAAGGATGGCTCAACCTACTTTTCCTTTCCCTATCCCTCCTCAGCAGGGAAACCAAAATCTGAAGAACATACCTGCTTCTGCACTTCCAAAATTTTATGGCCTCATTACTGAAGACCTAGAGACCTTCCTATTTGAGTTTGACATCCTCTGAAGGAGTTATGACTATACAACTAATGGAGTTCTGACTATACAACTAATGCCCATAAACTGAAGTTGTTTCCCTCAACTCTTAAAGAGGCTTCTCTACGATGGTTCATGGGCCTGGGATGCCATGAGAAATATGCTCATTTCAAAGTATAAGGAATACTATAGGGGTAGAGATTTAAAGGGAGATGACATTTTTAAAATGTCATAGAAAGAGGACAAGACTTTCAAGGATTATTTCTCTTAGTTCATGTTTAACCTGCAGCGTAACACGCAACACCAGCATAATGAGGAATCCCAAAAACATCTTTTCTTGAAAGGTGTACATGAAGGAAGTATGGAGGCCTTGGACCTTATGGCTGGAGGTGACATCAACCAGAAGAACTGGGCAGATATCAAGAACATCCGCATGAATTATTCAAGAGCCACTGTTAAAAAGGGCAAAGGAATCTGAGACTTACCTCATAAGTCTACTAGTTCTGGTGTATCTAAGATTGAACTTTCAAATATTCTACCAGACTTTAAGCAAGACATCATTAATGATGTCGCTACTCAGCTAGACACCATGCAGGCTAGGTGGAAGAAGGAAGATGTTGATGTTATGTTAGTCGGATACCGCCCACATTGTAGAGAAAAGAAGAGAAGATGCAAGTGCAAGACTGTTGCAAATGTGGAGTCCTAACCAATGCCTATGGAATTCAAAGCTATAGATGAAAATGGAGAGGTTTTCTATGTTGCTCAAAGCAAGCCATGGGCCCAAAGACTAGGTATGCCACAAGATCCTCTCCAAACTTCTAGCAATAATAATACATGGAAAAAATTTCAGAATATGGGTCCCCACAACTTTGGTGGGTATAATAATTGGCAACAACCCCAGCAGGGTTGGAAACAGCCCCAACAGGATTTCCAACAACCTCAGTAGGGTTGGAAACAACCCCAGCAGGATTGGTAGAAACCTCAACAAGGTTGGCAGCAACCTCATCAGGGTTGGCAGGAACCCCATTAGTGGTCTAACCAACCTAATCAACAAGATTTAATGCCACCACCTCAGTAGCAGGATATGATACCTCCTTCTGTAGCCAATAAAAATTTTCCTAAGAAAACCTAGTTTCTAGCTTAGCCTAATCCTAATCCCAATAATAAGTCACCAGCTCAGTAGAAAAGCTATGCCATTTCCTAAAACAATATCCATCTCAGGTTAGGAACTACTCTTGCCTCTCCTCCAACGCCTATCATCACAGAGGTTGAAGAGCAAACTTCTGAATCAGCTGATGTGCCATCTCCATAGACCTCTCCTATAGCTAAAGTGCCCCTATTTCCTCAAAGGTTAGTCAACCAAGATGAACTCATAGTCAACCCCACAATAGCAGATTTACTCAATCAGTTGAAGCAGATGACAGTAAAAATACCATAACTCAATGCAATCAAAGAAGTTCATGTCTACACCAAGGCTATTAGGGAAGCTTGTATAAAACAACTAGGGAGGAAGAAGAAGGATCCTAAGACTATTCATGTCATAGGTCACTTGTCTGATCTTATGGTGGAAAATTTAACTGTCCCCAAATACTCTAATCTAGGGAGCCCAGTCATTACAATCACTATTCATGGTATGAAAGTTCAAAATTCTTTGGTCGATCTAGGTGCCTCTATAAATTTCATGACCAAGGAGGTATTGTCTTAATTGAATATTGTTGGTCTTAGAGATACCTCAACCATCCTATAGCTTGTTGATAGCTCTACTATCAAACCTGATGGAATGATAGAAGACATCATTGTTACCTTACACTCTTAGGAGTATCCAGTGGATTTTGTTGTTCTCTCACCTAAAGCTAATATGGGAGGGTATCGTTTGAACCTAGGGAGACTATGGTTAGCCATAGTTGATGCCTTCATACCTTATAGGTCTGATAAAATGACCATATCTAATGGTGTCCATACCAAGTACCTAGCCTTATATTCCCCTGCTCAACCCATGTTGCAAGATGATGAGGCAGTATGGCCATAATTAGAGGATGTAGAAACTGAAGTCAATTCAATCCATCAACTCATGGTGATAGGAAGGGAGCCATTTGTAGCCTCTAGGGAAGAAGATGAGATAATTTCATCCATTATTGCTAATGAATATGGCATAGATTCCCAGTTGTGTCTGCAATCAGACTGTATTTTGGAGTCCATTTTACCTACTCTACATACCTCTCCATACTCACTATCCTCCCAATTTATTCATTCCTTATTACCCCACGAGATGGATTCACCACCAATTGCTCAGTTGACCATGTTGGATAAAGTAGTTAAAATGGAAGTTAGTCTAGGAAAGGAATTGAATGTCAGCAAAACCCTGTCATTACCACACCAGCAAGATATCCTTAAGTTACTACCGGAAAACTAGAAGGAATTTGCTTGGGATTATATGCACATGAAGGGGTTAGATCCTAAGCTATGTACTCATTGAATCTATATCAGTCTAGAGTATAAACTGGTCAAGCAGCCTCAGAGGAGAGTAAATCCTGTCCTAAGGGACATAGTCAAAACTGAGCTTCAGAAATTGTTAAATGTTGGTTTCATCTACCCTATTTTTTTATAGCCAATGGGTTTTTCCCTTAGTCATAGTAACCAAAAAAGGAGGTAAATGGCGAGTTTGTGTGGATTATTGGGAGCTCAATACAACCACTAAAAAGGACCATTTTTCACTCCCATTTATCAACCAAGTCCTTGATAATCTAGCAGGTAAGAAATATTTTTCTTTCCTAGATGGGTTTAGTGGTTACAACCAAATACAAATAGCTCCAAAGGACTAGGAGAAAACTACCTTTACCCATCCGTGGGGAAATTTTGCCTACTCTATCCTACCATTTGGTTTGTGCAATGCCCTTGCCACCTTCCAATGAGCTGTCATCAGTACATTTTTAGACATATCTGCTGACTCTATGGAAATTTACATGGATGACTTCACTAGTTATGGGGACACTTTTGAAGAAGCTAAAGATAATCTGGAAAAGGTACTTCAAAGATGTCAGGACTACAATATTTCTCTCAATAGTGACAAATGATTCATGATGATGGAAGAAGGTGTTGTTTAAGGAAATTACATCTCCTCACATGGAATTCAAGTAGATCCCACAAAGATTGCAGTAATCAGCACTCTGTCAACTCCAGAAAAGAAAAAATATGTCAGGAGTTTTCTTTGGCATGCTGGATACTATAGGCGGTTTATTAAAGACTTCATTCAAATTGCAACACCCCTTTTTAAAGTTCTTGTTGAAAAAGGATTATGAGTTCTCTTGAAAAGTTGCATGTGAACAATCTTTCCTGCATCTTAAGAGTGTTCTCACCAATAGCTCCGATACTGAGAGGTCCCAATTGGGGGTTACCATTCCATATCCACACAGATGCCACCGGCTACACCATTGGAGTAGTGTTCGGCTAGAAATAAGATGTTGTTGAACATGCCATTTACTTCATCAGTAAGAACCTGTAGGGAGCTGAATTCAATTACACTGTGATAGAGAAAGAGTTGTTGGTGGTCATCTATGCCCTGAATAAGTTCAGGCACTATATTTCTAGATATGAGATATTCATCCATACAGACCATTCATTTATCAAGTACCAGATAAATAAATGAACCATCTGTGGAAGGTTGGCTCGATGGTTGCTACTGATACTTGAATTTGATATTACTATTGTGGACAAACCCAAGAAATCCAATGTAGTGGCTGACTTTCTTTCCCTCTTACATGTTCCTGATCATCCTGCAGCCATCGATTATAGTTTTTTGGATGAGCATCTCTTCCTGTTATCAACACAAAACCCGATGCTGACATTTCCAACTATCTCACCACTGGGAGGAAACCAGCTCACTTCTCTTCCAAAGAATATAAATTATTGGCTGAGAAGAGTTTTAACTTTTCTTGGATTGTTGGTTTCATGTTTTATACTAGTCCAGATCAGGTTATGCACAGGTGCATCCACAAAGATGAAACCTATGACATCCTTTGGGTGTGTCATTATGAGCCATGTGGTGGCCACTTTGTAGCAAAGAAGATGACTTTCAAAATCTTGACTACTGGGTACTGTTGGCCGACTCTCCACAAGGATTTTGCTAGGTATGCCAAAAAATGTGATCGGTGCCAATGCATGGGAAGGCCTACTAAAACTGATTAGATGCCCCTACAGCCTCAGGTCATTATGGCCCCTTTTGACAAATGCGGGATTGACTTTGTTGGACCCATTGACCCTTCTTCTCAGGGTAAGTCTTACATTCTAGTCTATACTAACTATGTTACTAAGTGGGTTGAGGCTAAACCAATGAAGCATCCTTGGGATAACAATGTTGCCAAGTTTTTATATGAATGCATCTTTACCAAATTCAGTGTTCCTAGAGAAATAGTGTCTGATCAGGGTGCTCAAATCACTTCCAACCTCATAGATACCCTGATAGAAGAATATAAGATTTGCCATGAAAAATCATCCCCTTACCATCCTCAAGCCAATTTCTAGGTGGAAGTCACCAATCAGGAGCTGGAAGCCATCCTTACAATGACTATCTTTGTTCATAAGAAATATTGGGCCACCAAGCTTCCTGAAGAACTCTAGGCCTATAGGACTACTTGGAAAAATACTATAGGTTTCTCCCTGTTTCAACTAGTTTATGGTAATTTTTCCATGATGCTAGTAGAATTTGGGCATAAGACACTACGCACAACATTGGAGCTCAGTCTGGATCTTACTGAAGCTCAACAGGAGCGTATCCTCAACTTGAATAGCCTTGATGAATGACAGAAGTCTACTTTGGCTAACACAGAGTTGGTGCAACAACAGAAGAAGCAGTGGCATGACAAATTTATCAAGGATAAGACATTTGAAGTTGGTGAATGGGCCCTCCTGTATGACTAGATACCAGCATGCTCACGGCAAGTTTCAAACTCATTGGTTACGGGCTTATGAAATTACTGTTGTTTTTTCCAACGGTGTTGTGTAGTTGTCTAATGTTGATCTTGTCTATTTCAAATTAATGGTTAATAGCCAGCGGCTTAAGCTGTACCATAAACCCCATAGAAAAGCAGAGTTCCTACAACAATTTGATTATGATAAAGTTTCTGAGCTTCCTGTAGAAAATGCATGAGCCCCTCACTCATTTTTGTTCTTCACTTTGAGCCACATTCACAATACCCCATACTAATTAATTCCCTCTAGGAAGTACTTTCTCCATAATAAATTTCATTTCATTATTACTTGTCTTCCACCCATCCACCTCATTATTCTCCAACAATGCATGACAATTTCATGCCACCACCAGTACTTTATCAGGTTAGTGTGTACTATCTTTGGCATTTAATTCATTAATTAGTTTTTAATTAGCTTCACTCTTGTTACATGCGCAATTGTGGGACCAATTGCCTACTTGATTTGGGGGGGGAGAAAATCTGTGATTTGTTTTATTTATCTATGTACATATTGAATGCTATAGTTTTAAAACTTTTAAATGTTGTACCCTTTTACACAAATGTTTCCCAATTTAGCTTTTGAGATATGACAACCTCAAAAATAGCAATTTATTTCACACAAAGAAGCATAGGTGTTCAATGCAGATGTCTATTGAGTAATTATGACTAGTTAAGTTCTTGATATATGATAGATTTGCATTCATTTTCTCACACAGCGCTTAACAAACTTGAAACTCCAGAACTTTCCAATTTTGTAAAACCTATAGCTTTGCATTTTTTTCTGCAAATTTCTTGATATAGTTTTTGTGTACTCTGCAACTATTCTTGTATCTTTCATACTTTGAGAGAATGGGTGGTGACTTGATTCGGTATGAACCAATGGTTCATGATCTTTTGCTAAACAATCAAGCTTGTATGTCACGATTCCAAGCCAGGGGTTGGCTTGATTACATTCTTAAGCTGACCAGCTGGGATGGAGAGGTACCATTTCAATTTTTTAACACGCTACATGATGGAGTGGCCACTATCAAAGGATTAAGGGTTTTGTTTTCACAAACATTCGTATCAAAAGTAATGTGGTTACCACAAGAAGGAGAAGAGATTTCAGAAATCTTTGACCTGGCAATCGCAAGAGCACAATTCACTCTCCATTCAGACCCACCATTGCAAATTGAAAATAAATAGGGTACCAGTAGGATGTCTCTACCTGAAGCTTATAAGTAGTGTGTAGTGTTCATTATAAAATATTTCACTTGTGAAGGTTATCAAGCCTACTTGCATGCTATTCATTTCTAATTTTTGAGCTTCCTACGACATGATAACTAGCCCATAAATGTACCCAATTTCCTGCTCAACATCTTGAAGAAAAGGGCTTCATTGGTACAAGAAGGTAAGTTGAATATTGTCTCCCACCATTTTTTGATTAAGTTAATTGTTGAAAAAGCATTGAGAGAATAGTCTGATGTGACATGGGAGAATTTTCAATTAGTAAAGTTTGAGAAAGAAACCCTAAGTCCTTTAAGGAGTAGGGTTAGAATGAGGGTCCAAACTGAACATGGGGGTTTTCAATATTATTGAGGAATTAGGATCATGGTCATCTTCAACAAGAAAACCTAGGTCTAAAAACCCTACGTTTCCTCTTGAAGCCTCTGTGTCTGGGTCATCCTATAATAAGGGCAAGATGAAAATCTCTGAGAAGAAAGATTCTGAAGAAAAGGTCTCCTCCTAGTCCAATGAAACTACAACTCCCATAAGAGATAGAAGGGAGAAAGGAAAACAATTTGTCTCTGGTTCTTGTAAACACACCAAGAAACAAGACCTTGTAGCTCAAACGAGTTCTAAAAAGTGAAAGATTGCTGATAAAAAGGAGAAACTCCTTTAAGGAGAAGCTATAGGAAGAAGAAGAGTATGTCCACAGATGCATCACCAACAAGGTCAGCCATTGTTCTCAACATTCCTAAGGTAGAGAAGCCAAGAAAAGAAGAGCTAAAAGAAAGTCAGTAGGAGTTGCCTAGTGAGTTTCCTGCAGCCAAGAGTAAACAATCCCCTGAAGTCAGAATGAACACAGAATGTATAATAATCAAAGATGAATCTGGTTCTGATGAAGAATCTTATAGGTTCCAGAGGAGGGTTCCATCTTCCCATGGGCTCCAAATTGTTGATGATCTCATTGAATCAGATAATGATGACATTTCAGGGGAATACTTTGCTAATGAAGAAGGTCTACCATATTTACCTCCTATAGAATTAGAGAGGAGTCTGTTTGAAGAAAACTCTGGTATTGATATGAGTTTTGTCAATAAGGTGGCTGAGAAGGTTTTAAACTAAGGATTGGATGCACTGGCTACTACTTCCCAACAATGTAATAACTTTGAGTGGTCCATCATAATCTATCCAAAACCCTCAGAGGATGCACCTACATGAAATGAAAGTTTAGTTGATATACAAGAAGCAAGGGAAAACCCTAGTGAAGGTACTCTACCAGATATCCCTTGCCCTGTGACTCCATTTTCTATTATCTTTCAACTGACAAATCAATTAATAATGGAAAGAGAACAATAGAGATAGTAGAAGAAGGCATTACACCAAGTCATTGATCAGACTTATCAGGAGCTTGTGGAAAAAGAGGAGGAGGTAGAAAAACTTCAAGAGAAATTAACTAAGGTAACATCAATTATCCCTTACTTAATGAGTTGTAGGTCTTACTCTCCTATTTATGCTATATTTCTTAAAGAGCAGTTGTTGAATTATTAGTTGACTAGCATAGTAAGGGATAAGTCTCCATTGTTAAATGAGCCCCTTGAATTCTTTCAAGCCTTTCATAGTTCTCTTGCAGCCATTGAAATTTTTTTATGTGAACTCTTCCTACACAACCTAGTTGTACCCGATAATAGGGATTGGAATCCTCACCCATGTGTTGGGGATATCCTATTGAGGGCACTTATGTCATGGATACAGAATGAGATCAATAGGGAATCCCAAGCCAAAGTCTACCAAGAGTTAGAGGATGAAATTCCTCTAAATCTATGGCCAGAAGCCAAGAACCCCAAGCCCTATTACTATAAATGGATGAAATTAGCCCAGTCAGAGTCAGGAAGAAAAACCATTGATCGTCTTAGGGAGGCAGGTTCAATGAGTACAATAGGATGGCTGAGACTGAGTTACCTAAAGCAACAAGATCAATCCAATGACACTGGATGAACATGACCGGGGACTTGAGAAATAAAGAGCCACATTCACCCCTTAATTTTACAATGGCAAATAGGCTTGCCTCTTGGTATGTTTCATTGGGTAGGGTAAGACAAAGCTACTGGATGTCCCTTACATTCTAGCCACCCTTGCTTATTTCCCCTCTATTAGCCAATTTAGAAAATTTAGAGGACTATGACATGACAGGGGAAGTAAGGAAGTGGGAATCACACAGGGACAATAAAGTATTTTACTAGGTCTTGGCAAAAGGAGGTATTGGACAGAGTGCAGCTGTGGATATTAGAATGCAAGAAAGGTTGAAAAATTATTTGTTTGTTGGAGGACCAGAAAAAGGCAAAGTTGGGGGAAATGATGAGGCCAATATAAGGCCTATTTAGCTTATAGTTTCATGTGCTTTTATGACTAGATTTTGAGAACTTCATAAGCTTTCACTATAGTTTTTTAGACTATTTACACTTATATCTCAGAACTGCTATATACATATGTATGTAAATGTGTGTGGAACATTTTAATTTTATAAATATGCTATCTATATGTTTCATGGTTATGTGAAACCAAATCTAGTATCTTTTTGTCCTACTTTAAGCTGGGTGGTTTTTCTGTAGCCATGTGATGAGAGAAAGCTAATAAAAAAACTTATTATGGATTTTGTCTTGGATATGTATGCATGCTAATATTTTGCAGGAAACAGTGGATCCGCGGGTAAAGATAAAGTCAACATGAAATAATGAAGTGATGCCTTCAAGAGACCAACTATTGCGGGACTCATGATGAATCCACTAATCTCAGGCGATAGAAATTTTCTATTGTAGACAAAGTCAATCCTGAATAACAACCACGATGGAGTAAATCCAACAGTGGCACATTCCTAGATTCGTGTGTAATTGAATACAATTTGTTCCCACATTCAAAATTGTTGATCATGTGTCTTAATGATTGCCATATCCCTAATGTTGGGGGATCCTAGTTGCTAGGAGTTCTATTTTAGAATTTGTTGTTAAATAAGATGGAAGTTTTGATTCCTTAGTTAGTTAGTTAGTTTTACGAGAATCCTTTATGTAATCCAGTGAGAAGCAAATACAATCTTATTTTCTGCACTATTGTACTCCTATTTCATGAATGAATAAATGAAGCCTTCAATTCTTAGTTTCTAATTTTTTGTTCATTCACTCTTCCATGGGGGCCCACATGGGAGGTGAACTTAGTTTATAGTTTAGTAGGAAATAGTTGTAAGTTATTTGAAGCATTTAGGACTTTGATGCTTGTGCAACCACTGGTAATAGCACTGTTGGTTGTTCCTACTGTTAGAATAGTCCCAAAGGATAACTGAGAGGGGGGTGAATCAGTTATCAGTAACTTAATTATTTTTATTCCTTAACTTTAGAATATAAAAAAGTAAATGCTTAATCAGGTAACACAGTATACAACACACAATTTGATTACAGAGAAACCAAATAGTAAAAACCCTAGTGGGAATTAGCACCTACAATGAACTATACTTGTTTATAGTAATCCCTGTTAGAAGATATTTCAACCCTATTAGGAGTTGTACTTTACAATACAAGAAGTATAGTGACCTGGTTAAGGGTCAGACCTTGTTAGGAATCTTTTACAAATAACCCTGTTAGGGGTGGTGGACTCACTGTCCAAAAGCTCACTGCTTAATGGTGAAGGCTACAACTTTTGTATAAAAGATATGCACTATATCTGATGATGAACTGTAGAGTAGACCTGCTATCTTAATCAGTTCTAGTGTATTACAATCTTTCACTTCTTCTTCACATAGATTCTTGCTGAATGAACCACATCTGATATTCTGCTCTGTACATCTTCTGTCTCTTTTCATATCATTCACACTTAGCGTATCACAATTGACTTGCTATAAGTATTTTCCTCAAAGTATGAGATCATGGGACCTATAAGAAAACTCTTCATAACATCCTTGTCAGCTCTACTAAGCACGCAAGCATAATTATATCTGCGCAAGTATAAACTGAATAGACGTGATGCTTCACTAAGTCGGCCTCACCAAATTAACTCTAACTTTGCAATCTTCTTGAAAAGTGTTTGGTGCCTTTAGATAACTATCATCAACTCATAAATAATCATGAATATACACACACATATCCTGAAGATAGGTGCAACTCAAGAAACACATTGCATACATCGGCTCTGAACAGATACTCTTCAGAACTGTAACTGCCAATAACATAATTACACAACTTGATTGAAACATCATATCTGGATCTCCGTGTATGAATATAACATAATAAACATGTCAAAAACATGTAGCTAACCATGAAAGTATTCATGTCATCATTCTGATAAGTACATAAAGAATTACTACTATGTATTATATGTTGTCATCAATGACAAACATACAATCAATCAACTGAACAGAATCAAATCTCCAACAATCTCCCCCTTTGACATTAATGGAAACATATGATATCAAAAAACATCTTCTGTTCATGGTGTCCTCTTTATTTTACAATCTTCTCAATATCCTCATCAAATATTTCTCTATACTGCTACAGTTCCTTTGACTGTGTTTTTGTTCCATGTATATACTCCCCCAGAGTATATGCTCCCTCTTAGTACATACTCCCCCTTTGACATCAATGGAAAAGGGTGCCATAGATCTTTAGGCACAGGTACTACTCCAGAAGTAGAGTAGTCAACCATCCATTAGTCACTTAATGACTGATGTTCTCGATGCTTCTTCTAAATAGAATCAAGAGAGGGAATTACTCCCAACTTTTCCCTGAGATACTCAAAAGTATCCTTTGATAAGGGCTTAGTGAAAATATCTGCCAACTATTCTTTGGTGCTCACATAGTCCAATTTCACTTCTTTGTCTGCAACCTTTTCTCTTAAAAAATGGTACTTGATCTCTATGAGTTTTGTCTTTGCGTGCATCACAGGGTTCTTAGACATGTTGATAGTGTTAGTATTATCACAGTGAATAAAAATAGGATAATCAACATGAATGCCAAAGTCTTTAACCATCTGCTTGATCCAAGCCATGGTTGAACAATTCAGTGCTGCTACAACATATTCAGCTTCTGCTATTGACTGAGAAATATAGTTCTACTTCTTGCTTATCCAAGAAACCAACCCGTCTCCAAGAAATACTGCTTCTCCTGAAGTTCTCTTCCTATCATCAACACAACTTGCCCAATTTGCATCTATATACACATGAAGTTTTACATTCTCTGATTTAGGATACCATAAACCATAGTCTATAGTTCCCTTTAGATATCTGAATACCCTCTTGATTGCCATTAGGTGATTCTTCTTGGGTTCAGCTGCAAATATTCCAACAATGCCAACTACATTAGATATGCCAGGTCTAGATTGAGTTAGATAAATGAGTTTACCAATCATATATTTGTACAATGTTTTATCAACTGCTGTGGAATCATCATCTTTTGAAAGCTTGCTTCCTGTTATCATGGGAGTGCATATTGGCTTACAGTCTTCCATCTAGAAGGTCTTCAATATTTCCTTCATATATTTTGACTGATTAATGAATATACCTTTATCTATTTTCTTTACATTCAATCCCAAAAATTATTTTATAGGACCAATCATGCTCATTTCAAATTCATTCTACATTTCTTTTGCAAATAGTGGTACTGAGCTTGTCATTACCTCCAAAGATAATGTCATTAACAAATATGGCAACTAATAATAATCCATCAGGTGTCTCTCTTGTGAATAGGTTATAATCTTCTACTCCTTTCTTGAATCCAATCTTACTAAGATAACCATCAAGTCTCTCATACTAAGCTCTTGGGGCCTGTTTAAGACCATAGAGTGCTTTATTCAATCTGCATACCATGTCTAGTTTATCTGAAAGATTAAACCCTTCATGTTGTTCTATGTAGACTTCTTCCTTCAAGTCACCATTCAGAAAAGTCAACTTTACATCCATTTGATAAACTTTAAAGTCTTTGAATGTTGCATAGGCCAAGAATAATTTAATGGCTTGCAGTCTGCTCACTAGGGAAAATGTATCAGTGTAGTCTATTCCTTCTCTCTGCGCATATCCTTTACATACCAATCTTACTTTGTTTCTAACTATTCTACCATCTTCATTCATCTTGTTTCTAAATACCCACTTTGTTCCAATCACATTTTTGTCACTAGGCCTAGGGACCAATTCCCACTTATCATTTTTAATTATCTAATCTATTCTTCTTTCATTGCCTTCTTCCAATTAGAATCATTACAAGCATCTTCAACACTTAAAGGTTCAATCTATGAAAGTAAACATACCTCTTCATCCATTGCTAGACTTTTTTCTTTTGATCTGGTCAAAACACTGCTGCTTTGATCTCCAATGATATCATCTTTAGAGTGGTATCTAGATGTGAATTTTGGAACCTTA
>MU228302.1:652509-707629 GCA_018584345.1 Thuja plicata
TAATTCCATGTTCTTCACAATAGTCATAAAACTGATCAGAGGTGAACTCTCCTCCTCTATCTGATCTCAAACATTTCAGTTTTAATCTGGATTCATTCTCAACCTTAGCTTTGAATATTTTGAACTTCTAAAAGGCTTCAGATTTCTCCTTTAAGAACACAACCCACATCATCCTAGAAAATTCATCAACAAACAAAATGAAATATGTTTCTCCGTAGTATGATCTTTTTTGGGTAGGACCACACAAATCTGTATGCACTAGGTCCAATTTGTTTTCAGCTGAGTTCTGCTTGCTTCTGAAGGAACTCCTTACATTCTTTCCCATAACACATTCCCTGCATATTGTGTCAACTGGTCTTGCAATACTAGGAAGGTCTCTGATTGCTTTGACATTACTTATCTTTACTATGTTATCAAAATTGATATGACATAGTCTCTTGTTCCATAACCAACTGTCATCTAC
Source organism: Thuja plicata (assembly GCA_018584345.1). NCBI lineage: Eukaryota > Viridiplantae > Streptophyta > Pinopsida > Cupressales > Cupressaceae > Thuja > Thuja plicata. Next base: position 652,973 of record MU228302.1, read on the forward strand.
TTTTGCAACAAAACAACTTACATCAGAATTGAGCTGAAAAACATTAACTTTTGTTTTGGAGCTCGATACAATCATGTCTCCATCCTTGTTGTTAATGATGCACTTGTTTTCTTTGAACTCCAAATGATAACCTTTGTCAAGTATCTGTCCAACACTTATTAAGTTATGATGTAATCCATCAACATATAGAACATCATATGTCTTGTTCTTTCCATCCAAAGTGATAGAACCTCTTCCTATGATAGGTTTAGGAGTGTTATCTCCAAATCTAACCATTCCACCTTTGAATTTTTCTAAATGAAAAAATATATCATTGTCACCTGTCATATGATGAGAGCATCCACTGTCAATGATCCAATTAGTTCTGATGTCTACTTTGGAAATTAAGGCTAACTCTTGTTCTTCCTTTTCATCTGCAATGTCCATTTCCTCGAGAAACCTTCCCATTTCTCTAAGGGTAATGAATCCAATTTCATCTTCTCCTGAATCTTCACCAGTTACACCTTCTTCGGCATGATAACATTTCTTCTTATATTTGGGTTTGTAATCAGATCTGAACTTCTTGACTCTTGTGGGACACTTAGATGGAAAGTGACCAATCTTGTTACATGAAAAGCATTTGAATGGAAGCTTTCCTTCATATTTTCCTTTTCCTTTCTTTTCTCTTTTAGCAATCATAGCAATTATTTCTTCTAGTTCTTCATCAACTTCTTATTTCTTATTATGACTAGAGATGTGTAAGGATTTCTTACCATTGACTGAGGCTTTGAAAGTTTTTTCACTTTTAGGTTCAGCCTTCAATCTTGATATCTTAATACAGATATTTTGCTGATCAAAGTCTCTCTCTTGAAGTCTTGTGAGAATTGCATGGTTTCCTCTAGAATACTTATCTTGTTTTCATAGTTTGATGTTAAAGTAGTTAGCAACTTGTCCATTATATCTTCTTCTGATATTTCTCCACCATTGTTTCTGATTCTAGAGACTGCTTCATTTATCCTTTGATTGTAAGCTCTAATGTTCTCTTCAGGTAACATCTCAAGACTGTTGTATTTCTTTTTCCATGTCTTCCTACGTGCATTCTTTGCTTGAATATCTCCTTCAAATATATCTTCTAAATACTTCCATATGGTATATGCTCTATCAATTTTCTTGATCTCAGAAAATTCATTGTCGGATAAGGCGCTGATTAGGGCTTCTTTAGCAATTGCATTATTGGTAAATGTTTCCTTTTGTCTATTAGTAGCATCATCCTTTGCAAGGTCTTTCAGAGATGGAATTACAACTTCTTGTGTAGTAATTTCAAAGATCTCAAAGCCAACACACTATAGATGTGTTATCATTTTGTTTTTCTAATCCAGATAATTTTATCCATTGAACTTAGGGCTTTCTTTTCTGAAGAAAGACATCTGATACACCTTAAGCTATTAGGATTCTTCTCCAAGGCACTTGGCTCTAATACCAATTGTTAGAATAGTCCCAAAGGATAGCTGAGAGGGGGGGTGAATCAGTTATCAGTAATTTAATTCCTTTTCTTTCTTAACTTTAGAATACAAAAAATTAAATGCTTAATCAAATAACATGGTACACAACACACAATTTGATTACAGGGGAACCAAATGGTAAAAACCCCAATGTGAATTAGCACCCATAATGAAATATACTCTTTTATAGTAATCCTTGTTAGAAGATATTTCAACCCTGTTAGGAGTTGTACTTTACAATGCAATAAGTATAGTGACCTAGTTAAGGGTCAGACCCTGTTAGGAGTCTTTTACAAATAACCCTGTTAGGGGTGGTCGACTCACTGTCCAAAATCTCACTGCTTAATGGTGAAGGCTACAACCTTCTATATAAGATATATGCACTATATCTGATGATGAACTATAGAGTAGACCTGCTATCTTGATCAGTTCCAGTGTATTACAATCTTTCACTTCTTCTTCACATAGATTCTTGATGAATGAACCACATCTGATATTCTGCTCTGTACATCTTCTGTCTCTTTTCGTATCATTCACACTTAGCATATCACAATTGACTTGCTATAAGTATCTTCCTCAAAGTATGAGATTATGGGACCTGTAAGACAAATCTTCATAACATCCTTGTCGGCTCTACTAAGCACGCAAGCATAATTACAACCACGCAAGTATAAACTGAATAGACACGACGCTTCACTAAGTCAACCTCACCAAATTAACTCTAACTTTGCAATCTTCTTGAAACATGTTTGGCGCCTTTAGATAAATATCATAAACTCATAACTAATCATGAATATACACACATATATCCTGAAGATAGGTGCAACTCAAGAAACACGTTTCATATGTCAGCTCTGAACAGATACTCTTCAGAACTGTAACTGCTAATAACAAAATTACACAACTTGACTGAAACATCATATCTAGATCTGTGTGTATGAAAATAACATAATAAACATTTCAACAACATGTAGCTAACCACGCAAGTCTTCATGAAATCATTCTGATAAGTACATATAGAATTACTATTGTGTATTATATGTTGTCATCAATGACAAACATATAATCAATCAACTGACCAGAATCAAATCTCCAACACCTGCAGCATAAGCAAGTAGTTAACTTACTATTATAGCACGTTCTTATATCTTTAGATTAAGCTAATTATTCCATTTCCTAGTTCAGAGTTACTTTCAACATTTTCCATTCCTTAAATGGTGATGACTTCTAAGGTGGATTAGAGCATATACTTTGCTGATACCATTTAGTATGATGTTCTTAGTATGATAGTTGGCATTGTTTGTTGTGAAGTCACTATAAGGAGGATGTCCAATCCTTCATTGTAGAGGGTATAATACTGAACAGTCAATTATTTCAATTGTTGTGAATATGGGTACAAGAAAGCAAAATGCAGAAAACCTAATCAATCAAGCACTAAAAAATATTAAATAAGAGAGGAAAGAGAAGCTAAGATTACATGTTACATATGCAAAAAATTTGGGCACATTTCAAGAAATTACAAATTGTAGGCCAATGAGAAGATTACAAGTTTATAGTGTACCTTAAGACCCTTAATCTTACAAACTAGACCAAGATCTTACAATAGGATGATCCAAGTAATCAATCCTTTATTCTTAACACAAAATCTATTCTAGAACTAAAAATGCAAATAAACTACCCTATCACAGAATAAACTGAGGGTGCTCATCACCATACTCCTCTTGACAAAAGAAACTCAAGTCTCTTGAGTTGGTATGTCTGCAACTTTGCATCTAGTCTTTTCAATCACTTCAGGTATCAACCATGAAGCATCTTCTAGGGTTTGGTTTTTCCATTTGACTATGAACTCATAGTAAGTTTTCCTTCTCATTTCGTTAGCCACTCTCTTGTCAACAATGTAATCTATCTCTAGAGCAAGTGGCCTGGGTAAGTCCTAATGCAATTTCTCTCAGTTTGGATCTTGATCTCTTGCAGTAGAGACATTATCAATAGTACCTTTGAAGTCATAGATGTCAGCAACATTGAATATAGGAGATAAACCAACACTAGGAGGTAAATCAATCTTGTAAGCATTATTTCCACATTTCTTCATAATTTTGAAAGGGCCTAATTTATTCATCATTAACTTAGTGTATTTATCCTTAGGTAATCATTCCTTCTTGAGATGAATCATCACCATAACCCCAACTTCAAACTGTAAATCCCTTCTCTTTTTATTTGCACATTCTTTGTATTTAGTGGATGTATGTTTCAGCTTGTCTTGGACTTGTTCATGAATGTCCTTCATGACCTTAGAAAAATCTTCTGCTAGAGCACTCCTCTTGGCTAAATCTCTCACATCTTTGAGTTCTAGAATACCCCGAGGGTGGTTTCTATACACAATTTGGAAAGGGTTAAAGCAGTGCTTATGTTTACTGAATCATTATAGGAAAATTCTACTAGAGCCAATATGCTATCCCATGTAGTACCATGTTGCTATGTGAGATGACTTAGTAAATTCCCAAGAGACCTATTGATAACTTTAGTTTGACCATCTGATTGAGGATGGCAAGTAGATGGCAGTGACAAAGTTGTACCAAGTGTCTTCCAAAGGGTCCTCCAAAAGTGTCCTAAAAACTTTGGATTTCTATCTAAGATTATGGAAAAGGGTAGACCATGAAGTCTAATAACCTATTTGAAGTAAAAATCTACAATGAGAGAAGCATGATGAATGTTTTTTCAAGGTATGAAGTGATCCATCTTGGAAAATCTGTCAAAAACTACATACACACTGTCATAACCACTCTTGGTCTTTGGTAGTCCTAAACTAAAATCCATGTTGACTGAATCCCAAGGCTTAGCAGGGATGGAAAGTGGTGTATACAATCCTAAATTTGAGGTATAGCCTTTAGCCCTCAGACAGATCAAACAACCTTCCACAAACCTTCTGACATCTAACTGCATTTTAGGCCAGAAATAGAACCTTTTCACTAAATGAAGGGTCTTATCTATCCCAAAGTGCCCTGACAAGCTTCCATGATATTTCTCTTTAATGATATTTTCCCTCATTGAACATAGAGGTATATATAATTGAATTCCCTTAAACAATAACCCTTCTTGAATGATAAAATCTGAGAAATCAGTATGATACTTGTCCCCTAATTGTTTGCAAACTTTATAAGCTTCCTTAAAGTCTTCATCTTCTAACTACATATCTCTCAAAGTAGGAATGCCCACACTTTCCAATTGGATTTCTTGAATGAGTGGATTCCTTCTACTGAGAGCATCAAAAAATTTATTAGCTACTCCTTTCTTGTGATTGATGGTGAAGGTGATTTATCTTAGAGATATTCCATCCATTTCAATTTCCTTTGATTCAATTTCTCCTATCTATTCAGAAAACTCAAGGCATGATTGTCAGTAAAAACAACAAACTCCTGTGGTAATAAGTAATGTCTCCATTTTCATAAAGACTAAACCATAGAATATAACTCTAAATCATAACTAAAATACTTTTTCTTTGCCTCATTGTGTTTCTCACTAAATAATACCATAGGTTTACCCTCTTGGCTCAAGACACCGCCAATAGCTCTCTTGCTTGCATCACACACTATTGTGAAAATCTTATAGAAATCAGGAAGGACTAGTATAAGTTGTTGTGAAACCCTTGTCTTCAAATAATCAAAAGACTTATGTGCATCATTATTCCAAACAAAGTGACATTTCTTAACTCCATTTATGGTATTAATCATTGTTGCACTTACCCCACTAAAATTCTTAATGAATTTTCTATAAAATCTAGCTAGTCCATGAAAACTCTTTACCTCACTGGCTGATATAGGAGTTGGCCAATTCAAAATGGCTTCAACTTTGGAGGGATCTATATTTAAGGTTCCCTTTGAGATGAAAAAGCCATGGAACACAAGTTCTTCTTGCAAGAACACACACTTCTTCAATTTGATCCTCAATTGTTCTTCATGCTACCTTTTCAACACCATATCCAAATGCATTAGGTGATAATGTTCATTCTTATTGAAAATTAAAATATCATCTAGATATACAAAAAAAAAGTGATTAATGAAAGGTTTAAGAACCTCATTCATGAGTCTCATGAATGTACTTGGTGCATTGGAAAGACCAAAAGAAATAACAACCCTCATTGGTCTTGAAAGTTGTCTTCCACTCATCTCCAGCGTAATTTTTAGTGGCGAATATTTGCCTTTTGGTGAATTCTGGGAGATATTTTTGGCGGAATTGGAAAATCGCACACAATATACGGTGGCCCAAATTGCCCAATCTTGACACGGTAATGGTTAAATATTCATTGGAATCGCCAATAATATTTTCTATTTGATGAGGTTGACCAATATATTCGCACTTAACCAATCTGACGTGGTTGTTTTAACGGTCTCTTATTCGCCAAGGGTATTAATTTTGAATTGCATGTAAAATCTAAAATAGCCAAATGGTTTATATTTTTATCTTAAACACGACCTATTTCTCCACCTGTTAATTAATTTTTATATAGAATACGACCTATTTCGCCAACCGTTAATTAATTGTTATATTGACCAAGACCTATTTTGCCAACCGTTTGTTAATTCCTACATTTAGGTCGACACATTTTTGCCAAAAGCCCAGGAATTTAAAAAAATGGAAATTTGAATTATAGATTGATATAAATTAATATGAGATTTATTAGTCTTTTAAGTTTTGTGTCCCGTTACAAAATTTTGGAGGGCCATATTTACAAATAGAAATCTTGCAACAGTAAATAGAGGATTCAACATTTCAGAGAATCAGAATTCAGAGGAAGTTAGACCAAGGTAAGCAATTATTTGTTCACATTTCACAGTATTGCTATTAATTTCCTAGTGACTAGTAAGAGGTCAATATGTCAGATAAGGATGACTATCCTAAGTATCCTCAAGCTATTGAAGGGATTGATATGCTAGGGGAGGTTGAACTTGAGACTCAGACTTCTCATTGTGCTCAGGGTGGTGAAGGGATTGGAAAGCTAAACAAGGGTAAGGATCTTGATCGTTAGGGAAGTGAAGGGAAGGGTAAGAATCCTCAAGGAAGTGAAGGGTCTTGGAGGCCATCAAAGTGCCCAAAACTTAAATACACTATTAGAATGTTCCCAAAGGATAACTGAGAGGGGGGGTGAATCAGTTATCAGCTAATTTAATTCTTTTCTCTTATTAATTCCAGAATACCATAAATTAAATGCACATTTAGATAACACAATAGATAACACCACAATTTGGTTATGGGGAAACCAAATGGTAAAAGCCCCGGTGGGAATTAGCACCCATAATGAACTATACTTGTTTATAATAATCCCTGTTAGAAGATCTTGTAACCTTGTTAGGATTTTCTCTTTACAATGCAATAAGTATAGTGACCTAGTTAAGGGTCTGAACCTATTAGGAGTCTTTTACAAATAACCCTGTTAAGGGTGAGGACTCACTGTCCAAAAGATCACTGCTTCAATGGTGAAGGCTACAACCTTCTGTAGAAAATATATGCACTATATCTGATGATGAACTATAGAGTAGACCTATTGTCTTGATCAGTTCCAATGTAATGTAATCTTCCAATGCTTCTTGACATAGATCCTTGATGAATGAAAATTAACTAATATTCTGCTCTATACCTTTTCTGTCTCTTTTCTTATCATTCATACTTGGCGTTCATCAAATGTACTATAAGTATCTTCTCCAAAGGATGTGATCTTTTCAGCTCAAGTAGTCCCTTCACTACTTCTTTAGTCGGCCATATCAACCACACAATCAGATTAAGACCGCACAACATGAATTGAACAGATGCGACGCTTCACTAAGTTGGCTCCACCAAATTATCTCAAATAACACGATCCTGATGAAACATGATAGGCGCTCTTAGCCAAACATGGTTAAATCATAACTAATCATGAATACACACACGCATATCCTAAAGATAGGCACAACTCAAGAAACATGGTAAATACGTCGGCTCTGAACAGACTCTCTAGAAACTGTAACTGCCAATACAGATTAACATAACTTAGTTGAAACATCAAATCTGATCCTGCATGTATGAACAAAGCATCAACAACATGTCTAAAATATGAATATAACCGTGCAAGGGTTAATATCATCATTCTGATAAGTACATACAAAACACTACTATATATTATATGTTATCACCAATGACAAACATACAATCAACTAGCTACTAGAAGTAAATCTCCAACAAACACTACCATAAAGGCTTTCTTTGGAGTTGGCAATGTTTCTGATCGATCAACTTCTACAATTGCAAGTGCAAAAGCAATTCACAGTAGATCACCAGTACCACTACCACAAGCTAGGGTTCTCATTGAGTTAAATGAAAATCAAAATGCATCAAATGAGGAGATAACAATGGTGGCATGACAGAAGATGTTATAAGGGATACGTAGAACCAGTTGGATGAAAATGCTAGCAATGATGATAATAATGATGTTGGTAGGAAGAAAAGAAAAAGGGAAGTAGAAATAGGGCGGGAGTGGGAAATGACAAGAATTTTTAAGGTTGATTGGGTAGAAAAGTACTGGTTCATTGAACTAGTCCTAAATAGTGATGAACAACCAACAAAATGCGGGTGTAAGATTTGTACATGGAAAAATAAAAGAGAGAAGAAGTTGCAGCTAAGGTTTATTGGTAAGGTTTATGAAAAATACACCATAGACAGACAAGAAATATTGGTAAGGTTTTTTAAGAAGAAGTTGCATATTGGTAAGGTTTATGAAAAATACACCATAGACAGACAAGAAATATCAGTAGTGAGATGGAAATAAAAGGAAGAATGTCTTCATGTTAAGTATGCCATAGAATATGAAGAGAATAACAAGAGAATGGCAGCAATTGCTAGTAGTGAAAATCCAATCAAGGTTGGGTTTAAACATGTAGCCAATGAAGAAAACCAAGCAAAGACCGTTTAGATGAGTGTTATTTTTCATATTATGTCCAGAGGGAGTACTATGAGAGAATTCTCAGAATATGGTAATTTATTATCCTTTTTGAGAGTTCCCCACTATCCTATGTCACAATGGTCAACAAACATTGGATGGGAAATGGAAAACTATCTTTCTGAGGTGGAAAAGAAAAATTTACAGGAGAAAGTAAAACAGTCCAGATTCATTTCATTATCCATAGATGAAGTTACTATATTAGATAACACTGCTTGGGTCTGTATGCATGTTTATACAGTAAAATAACATGTCCTCCAAGCTCATCTACTGTGTGTTCATAAAATGAGGGGCAATTCAACAACATAAAACTTATATTTTGAAGTGAAGAATGGTTTGAATGAAGTTACTGGTATGGATGATTTGATAATTGGAAAGAATTTTTTCTGTGTTGGAGCTGATGGAGTTTCTATAATGCAAAGAAAAAGGAATGGTCTTTGTGCAAGATTACAAACTAGTATTGCACCTTACATGCTTGGTATACATTGCATGGCCCATCGAATGAATTTAGAATACAAAATTGTAAGCGATTTTCCTACAGTATCAAAAGTTGAAGATCTAGTTCGCGAGATATACTCTTACTTCTACAGAAGTCCTAAATGTTTTGCAGAATTTAAGGTTTTTTAAGAGGGAGTAACACCAGGAAACAAGCTTCTCAAGGATGTTGAGACTAGATGGATCTCTTTGCATGGACCAGTAGAAATATTTCTAATAGAATATCAATCCTTGATCGGACTAATATATGAGAAACGCCTCACAGTAGACAAAGCTCCTGATTTGTTACATAAGTTAAGTGATATAGAGACTCTGTTAACTTTAGCTATTCTTGTCCCCATGCTGGATTTAATGAACAAACTTGTTAAGAAATCCCAAGACAGAACTATGTATATCCATGAGTATAGCAGTTTACGTAGAATAACATGCATTGCCTTGGATTGTCTGTACTCAGATATGACAACAATTCAAAGCCCAAATTTTTTTAGGTGGTAGACAATTACAGATTTGAATCATGCTAAGAATGTTTTACAATCTAATGCAAAAATTATTTATGTGTGTTTGTGAAAGGATATGAAATACCAATGCACCAATCTAAGACAGGAAAGCGAGGCAGACTACTTCCAGTTAAAAGGGCTGATTTTGACAGGATTGTTAAATTTGTTAGTGATAATTGGAAGTCAATTTTCTACCAACTTTCAAGTGAGATTCTTGAAAGATTCCCTCAAGAATAAATTATTGAAGCCAGGGGTTGTGTGTTTCCTTAGCTTTGGAAAAACTTCAGAGATAAACAAACTGATGCACATATCTTTCATAAAAAAATTGATGAATTGATCAGAGATTTTTCAAAACATGCAGATTGCAATGGACAACCAATTAAAGGAATTTTAGATTTAGCTAATCTTAAAAAACAATGTAGACAATTTGCATCATGTATGAAATTTCAGATAAAAAACTTGGAGAATCCATTTGAACCTGGTGCAATAACCAGGCTTTGGAAAAGGATAGAGCATAGTGAAGTATTGTGTGATTAAATATTAGAACATTTCAAACTTGCTAATTTATGTCAAACAATGATATTGGGGTCGGTGGAAGATGAAAGAGTTTTCAATGCATTGGGGTTTTTGAAATCAAAGATTAGAAACAAACTAGAAAAAAATTTGGAAACTTGCTTGAGGATTTTTGTAACTCAGTACAATGTTAGAGACTTTTCTTATGATAGGGCATTGGCAATTTGGAATTCCATGCGTGAAAGACAATGGCTTTTGAATAATTCAAAACTTGGTGGTACTGGTGCTACTGCTAGTTCTAAGACAAATGATGGATCTTGGTCCCAGACTTAGAATGAAGATGAAGAATTTTTTGATTTTGAATACCCAAGTCAGAATGAAGAAGAAGCTCTCGCTACTAGTCAATTTTAGGAGCTAGATTCCATGTGGGATATAGAAGCTGCAGACTGCTCACTGAGTGAGTGAAGTTATTTAGAATTAGCATTCAAATTTTGGTTAATAGGTATTTATACATTGTATACTTATTACCTTTTAGTTATTACTTTACTTGTTGGACTTGAATATTGACAATTTGACTCATATTACAAGTAATAAGTATTGTTCATGATTTTTGTAATTTGAATTTAGATTTTGTAATTTGAATTTTGATTGTTGTAATTTGTAATTTAAATTCATCATTTTTGTAATGTAGAATGTTCATGAAATTTGAAGTATATACTATAATCATATAATTATTAATGTCATTTTTCCTCACTGTAACGGCCAACACTAATGGCCAATAAACCCTTGCAAAGCTCTGTAACCACTTGATCTATACTATCGTAGGTTCGGAACTATTCCTAAAAAAGTGAAAAATATTAATCCAACCATTGACACATGTCACAGTCTATTCCTCAGCGCTTTCCACGTGGCATGCAACTAACTGTCACTTTCAACACCGTTATGCACTGTCACTTAAACAATTTTAACTAACTGTTGATTTAATTCTGAAGTTAGGCACGTTGTTAGTCAGGAGTCTCTCGGAAGTTTGGAACCCATCAGACCATCACCATCCTAACCACTTAACTGTTGAGAAGTTACGAAACAACCCGGTGTTACTTTGGAAGATTATCGGTGGTCAAAGCTTCCTAATTTCCTAGAAATTATCAATTTATTATTTGTCATACTCATTAGTCATTCCTAAATCTTAATTTCCTAATACTAAGCATTTACTTAATTCCTTAATTCCTTGAAGCAAATGCATTTACTTAATTTAAAAATTCCTAAATTCCTAATTTCCTAAAAGCAAATATTAATAAAATAATATGACATTATACCTTATTACATTCAATTTTAAACAAATTGCAACTCTGATCTTGAGCTCTTTACAAAATGACATAGGCACATAAAATTAAAAAATATCCTTGTATTAACTTCCTTGAAATTTATACATCAATGATCAAGATTCAACGATCATAGTACCAGAGACGTCTATCACAAAATTACAAAATATCCTTGTATTAAATTCCTTAAAATTTATACATCATATTCAATGATCAATGATCATAGTACCAGAGACTTCTATCATAAAATTACAAAATATCCTTGTATAATTGTATTAAATTCCTTGAAATTTATACATCGATGTCAATGATTAATGATCATAGTACCAGAGACTTCAATTAGAAAAGAAAAACTAACATTGGTAAACAAGCTCTGAAATAGTTATAAGAGCGACAGCTGGTAGCCCGGATTCTTTTGAATCAGTCTTGGTTTCCACCAAAGGTGTATCCATAGTAGGTGAACCGCAAATATAAGATACCCTATTTGAATTAACTAACCTCCCTCTATTGGCTCTTCATCTTATACCAGAACTGTCTCAACTGCTTCCATCATCCATGTCAATTGGACAAGGCTTGAATCTCTCCAATGTTTTCCCACAACTCAATTTCCCTCTTTGATGGCCAAGTTATCGCTCTAACTGTATCCAAGTCTTCAAGGCATTTTTTCCACTTGGCATTCGTTATGGCTCAAGATTCAACAACAAACTTATTCATGTCAATCTCCTACATGTATAATTCATGCACAACTTCAAAAAAAATTGAAATGTCAACATCACCAACAAAATAAGAAGCCACCTTGCTAGTATCCAAAATTTGGTTGAAAGAATCAACACACTTCTGCCAGTCCTTCCACTATCCCTCTGTGTCCACAATAGCAAGGATATATCCTTCAAACTCTTTAGCAAAAAACTTTAGCTTTTCCTGAATGTTTTTTAACTTGCCAGTGAAAAATGCATACAAATCCTTTACTAATAATACCATTTCCTTAACATCAATTATTTTGTTAGGTAACTCCATTTTTTTCCCATTAGTAAAAGTAACCTCTCAAATAATTGCAAGTATGGGCCCGGAGTATTAAATAATGGGGTTAGTATAGACAAGGCATTAGAACATTGATATTCTACCCCCTGCAAAGAAATGAATGTGCTATGAATGATTTGAGTCTTCCCTTTTAAAACATTTACTCTATGCAAAAGAACCTTCTCCAACGTCTCCTTTTCTGGAATTCCAGTATCAACAGGCTGACCAACGTCCATTATTATGTTTTATGTTGCAAGTTCTGGAGCTAAGCCCCCCTCATGCTTAGTTTGGACCACAGCATCACAGACCTCTGTAAATGCCCTAGACTGATTTTTTAGACTATTTATTTCATCTTTTGGCTCCTTCACAGTATTATCCAGGACAAAATTCTTCTTTGGTTCATCTTCAAACTTTTTCCTAGTTGACACATAATCTCTGAATGTCCTTGGTAGCCTATTCTCTAAGTCCTCAACCACTTCCTTATTCATAGAAAGTGCATGATGTAGGAGATTTGCTATCTTTGATCCTGTAGTATCCTGCAACCTCCATATTAATTGGCTACCCCGTGTTGTGTCTTGGATGTCAACCAATATGGGTTTATTAGATTGGTGCCACACACCATACTGCTAGTGTCTTACTGTCCATATTGAATCTAGAACCCCTCTGTAGTCCATCAAGGCCAAAAGCTTCATAAGCTACAACTTTATCTTTCCTCTTGATTTGGTCAATTAAGAATGAGGACTCCAAGTCCCATCCAAGGATCAGCAACATGCCACTTGTGCGTGCTAAAAGTGTACCTCTACTTTAGCAGTACACTTCAACATGGTCATTATACTTCAGCTGCATATAGGAATGAATATGGATTCATTCAGTCTGCATGTATGAAAGAATCGACATGTTTCCTTCTAGAAGGTAGGAGTATGAGCTTGCTCTCAAATCATTGCAAGCTTAGTGACTACACACTATCCTAAACAAAGGATTTAAAAGCTATATGCTGAAAGTAAAATGTTGATTAATCTAAATGATTATGCAATTTTTTGTTCATCCAAAGGTGATTAAGATTCGTTTTAGAAACACAAAATTGAAATATGAGAGATTCAGTTTTAAGCCCAAAACAAAGTGTGCTCTAAGTTAGATTGATTTGCATGCTTTGAAAGTAATAAACAATAATACTAAACAAATGAATGCTAAAATGCTAAAAGATAAGATGAAAATGCAGTATAATAATATTAATAAAAAAATTAGGATCCTTTGTGAAGGAAAAGAGTTTCTCTTTTATAGAAATCTCTCTCGATTCAACGGTCGAGATCGAACAAAAGGAGTGGCTCAGATTCGATTGAAGAAGCACAATCCATGTGCAAGTGATGTGATTGGTTGAGAGAGTTAGTTGACTGAACTGACTAATCAATTATTTTGGAAACTTCCATATTTAGTTTTCAGTTAACTGAAATGTTTCCAAAATGATAAACAGTACAAAATCAGTTAACTGAGTGGGAGTAGATTATTTCCATTTTGATAATCAGTCAACTGAATTTGATGATGTCATATGCATTTTTAATAAATTAATTGATTTTGAATGCACATTTATGTTTTTATAATTAATTTAATTCCTTTTTTATTTAATTGACAATTTTATAATTTTTATTTAATTAATATGTCATAATATCAATTAAATAATTAACATAAAGTTTATTTGCCAATGTAATGTGATTTTAGGAATTAATTAATTAATTAATCAAGTAAGATGATTGATTAGGACCTAGGGTTTAGGTCAGATTAGTTTGAATTTGATAATTGCTTGTTTGATTTAGGACTTAGGTTTAATCAAGATTAGGGTTTCTTGATTAAATGTTGAGATTGGGGGTCTAGGGTTTAGGTGACCATCTTTAGGTGATTACATTTGCCCCTCTTTGAATTGATGTGCGATCAGTGCGTTGATTCAAAGAATTGATAGCGAGAAGACCCATAATAGTTTGATTTGAAGCGATGAAACTATTCTTTTGAAGAAGAAGACCGACTTCGAGCTTGATTGGAAGAAGATCGATCAAAAGATATAAAACATAATGCTCAGTTTGATTTGAAGTGATGAAACTAAACATTTGTCAGGAACTCTTAAACCTTTTTGATTGGTTTGAACGAATAACCAGTTTGATTTGAAGTGATGAAACTGATTACCATTAAGAAATTTGATTAGCAAGCAAATTGACTTGATTTGAAGCGATGAAGCCAATTTGATCAATGTATCTGTTTTCAATAATGAATAGCCCATATAATACCGATATTGTCAGGTTTCGAGTGTATTCACCATTGTATAAGACCATTGATTAGGTTTCCTTTGATTTAAGATGATCTCAACTTGATTTGATGCGATGAAGATGAAATGCCCCAAGTAATGATTGAGGATGTGACCACTAGAATGTTGATGTCCTGATCCTACCCACTCAGGAGTGAAATCAAAACATGGCTAGGTGCCCCAGTGATGAGAAGCAATTTGATTGATTAGACAATTTAGGAAGAAACTGATCTGATTAGACAGAGGTCCCACTTGGTTAGGACAAAATCTATACTTGATGAGAAGTTTTGTTGACTAAGATTGACCAAAATTAAGATACATGGATTGATTAGAAGAAAAGCATGAGAGATTTCTATTGGTTGTGCAAGTGGTCAGCTACAGATTTTGCTTTCGATCCTAAAAATAGAATCAGGACAGTTGATTTAGCAAGGGGTGTCATGACCACATGACAATGAGAGGATTGATAGATTAGAATCTCAAATCCTTCACATTGGATAGAGAGAAAGTTATTATGCTGATTTCAACACTATGCAGATGCAAGACTAACATGAATGCAACCTAAGGTGTAGTCACAGAGCTTTAGCATTGAAAATTTTCATCATTGAGCTTTTTTTGGAACATCAGAGTTAATACAATATTTACTGGTGCCACTGCGACCATAAGAATATGAATATGACTTTCATCAATTAAGCTATGGGAAACTAACGTAAGCATCGAGGCACAATGGCTGAGATGACCTGAACATTGTTTCTAGTTGATGCTGTAAGAGTACACCAGTATCGAGGCATTCAAATCCAAGATAACCATCAGTGCGATCTTGCGTAAACAAAAAAAGCAATAACAGTCAAGGAGATAGTTCCGACCTCACCTTAGCATACAAATAAAGAGGATCAAGGGATGTGAGGCTTTTCCGCCTTAATATAGGAACTCTTACCACATACACCTAGTTTATTTGACATTGCCAGATCATCAAGACCACACCAACAAGCAGTAGACAAAGAAAAGATTGGCGAAATCAATGAGAACAGGCAGCATACAAATAAAAGTTCAGCATACTTCAGCCAGTTTCAAAGTTTTTGGATATGTATATGTATGAGGTGTTGAGAAACACTGTTGTGCTAGTGAGTACTTTGTGTTTGATTTCTATTGATATGTTGTTTACATTTGCGGTATCCAATGTGTGTTAAGAAACACATATGTATCCAAAGATAGTGTTAAGAAACACTATTGATTGTGGTGCTGAGAAACACTTGCTTGCGTCAATAGCGAGTTGTCCTTCAGAAATGACAAGATTACTGACTCTGGTGTAAACCAAAGATGTGATCGAATTGGGGACCCATGCCCCAAGTAGCAAACGATGATAACTGACTTGACTCATGCTGCAAGGAAAAATCCGATTTGATTGCCCCTAGGTTATGACTCTGTATCAGTTTCAAGCCAGGAGGTTTCTCAGAAGAACCAGTGTCACAAAAGTGACTGAAAGATATGGACAAACTAAATCAAAAGATTGCCAGGATTGAGCATTGATAGATGGAAATTTGAGTACAAGAGCCACCTGCTTACCAGGTTTTCACCTACTTGGAAGAGATTTTATTTTTGCAACCATGGCACCTATTTACCAGGTTTTCACCAAGGCACTTTTTTTCTTTTTCAATTTTTTTGTATTTTTCCATTTTTTGATTTTTTTTTATTGATACATCAAGGCGCCTATTGCTAGGTTTTCACCAAGATGATCATTTTTTCAGGACTTTTTCCAATTTTTAGGTTTTTTTAAAGACATTACTATGTACATGGTGCTGATCACTGAGAATGCCTTAGGTGTAGAACTTCTTCAGATGGAGAGTGTTGATGGGTTCTTGAAGCAGATCTCCTTTAGGTGTGGAGAGTCGATAGGCTCTAGAGCCAAATGTTGCAATAATGATATAAGGACCCAGCCAGTTAGGTTCAAACTTCCCCTTCTATTCTCTATGTGACTGATTATGGGGATTTTCTCTCAACACAAGGTCACCCACCTAAAGTTCTCTAGGTCTGACTTTCTTGTTGCATCCTCTTGACATTCTTTTTTGATAAGCTCTGAGATGATCAAAGGCCACTTTCCGACATTCATCCAGCAACTCTAGTTCTTGGAGTCTCAAAACTCTATACTCTTCATTTTCTACAAGTCTACGCAAAGAAACCCTAAGAGATGGGATTTCTACCTCTAGGGGTAAGATTGCTTCAGCCCCATACACCAATGTAAATGGGGTTGCCCCTGTAGGTGTTCTGATGCTCGTTCTGTAATCCCATAATGCAGGATTGATCTATAGGTGCCAATCCCTTCCAGACTTGTTAATTGTGCAATGTAAGATTTTCAACAAATTTTTATTTAAGGCCTCAGCCTGCCCATTACCTTGTGGGTAATAGATTGAAGAACAGTGTTGTGTGATTTTGAATTTGTCACATAACTCATCCATGATGTTGTTCTTAAATTGACCTCCATTGTCAGTGATGATGGAGGAAGGTATTCCATAGCGAAAATGATGTAGTTCAGAATGAATAGCGAGACTTGCTGTCTTGTCACTTTAATGAGCGGGACCGCCTCAACCCACTTGGTAAAATACTCAGTAGCTGTGATAATGAACTTGTGTTCATTAGAAGATGAGGGGTAAATCTGCCCAATGAGATCAAATGCCCATTATTGAAAGGGCCAATGTGTTACAAAAGGAATGAGCTCCCTTGCTAGAGCGTGTATAAGATTGTCATGCAGATGGAATTTCTTACAAGTAGTTGCGAACCTGATAGCTTCTTTCTCCATGTCTGGCCAATAATACCCTGCTTTAAGCAGTTTTTCAGGCTAGAGTCAGACCGTTATAATGAGAACCACAAATTCCTTCGTGGACTTCAGACAATGCATGTTTAGACTCTTCTTTTTCTAGACACCTAAGAAAAGTACCATCTAATCCTCACCTATACAAATTGTTGGCCACAAGAACATACCGTGAGGCATTGCAGATGAGGTGTCATTTTTCATTTTTGGTTAGTCCATCAAGAATGATCTGATGGGGCAGGTAAGAGTAAACATGGTGATAATGGGAGGATTCCTGTTCAATGACTGAATAAACCATTTGGGAGTCAAGGGAGTTGTAGGAAGGGAAATGGATTTCTTCCACGAGGAACTCATAGTGGAAATCATCCTCTTCTTGCTGCGAGGAAGCTAGTGTAGCCATGACATTAGCTGCTCTATTATGTACCCTTGGGACTTGTTGAAATGTGATGTAAGTGAAATATTTCTTAAATTCATCAACCATTCATTTATAAGGCATGATTTTTTCATCCTTAGTTTGGTATACATCATTGAATTGGTTGATTACAAGTTGAGAGTCACCATGGACATGTAACTCAGAAACATTCCATTCAAGAGCCAGTTTGATTCCATTTACCAGTGCTTCATATTCTACTATGTTGTTTGTACAAGGAAACATGAGCTTGTACACCTTTGGAATGGAATAGTTTTGAGGAGTCAGAAACAAAATCCCTGCACCTGAACCTTGTTGTGTGAATGATCCATTGAAGAAAATTTTCCAAGATCTGTGAGTGATGTGCAAAATAGATCCATCTAGGAACTCAGCATTGACTAGTTCATTGTCGTGTAGTGGAGCATCAACTAGTTGATCTGTGATTGCTTTCCATTTGATCACTTTATGCTCAATATATTCTATGTCAAATTCACTAAGAAGCATAACCCACTTAGCCAATCTTCTAGTGAGGGTATCTTTACTTAGGAGATACTTCAAAGGGTCAATTTTAGCCACCAGTTTGACTAAGTGAGCCAACATGTAGTGACACAATTTCTGAGATGCAAAGACTACTACCAAGCATGCTTGCTTGATCATAGATTAATTCATCTCATAGGACACCAATGTTCTACTGATATAGTATATAGCATGTTCTTTCTTGTCCTCATCTTCTTGCGCTAGCAGTGCCCCCAGTGACGTTGAGGTAGCTGAAATGTACAGAATCAATGGTTTGCCTTGTTGAGGTGGCATGAGTACTGGCAGATTCACCAGGTACATTTTGATTTGAGTGAAACTCTTGTCACATTATTCACTCCATTGATAAGTAATGCCCTTGCGCAGAGTCTTGATAAATGGTTGTGCTCTATCAGCCAACTGGGAGATGAACCTTCTGATAGACTGGATTCTCCCTTGGAGTGTTCTCATTTGACTTATGTTCTTAGGAGGTGACATTTCCAGTATCGCTCATACTTTTTCAGGATTGACCTCTATGCCTTTAGCTAAGATAATGTAACCCAATAGCTTTCCAGAGGTAACACCGAATGCACATTTCTTAGGATTCAACCGTAATTTAAAATTTTCCATTCTGTCCATGATTGGGCCTAAATCTTGTAGGTGCAGAGATCATTTCTATGATTTAGCAAGGGTATCATCCACATAGTCTTCCATGGTTTTGTGCATCATATCATGGAAGATAGTTGTTACTGCCCTCTGATAGGTAGCTCCTACATTTTTCAAACCGAAAGGCATGACATTCCAGCAAAACATTCCCCAGGCACATGTGAAGGCAGTCTTTTCTTGATCCTCTGGGGCAATCTTGATTTGGTTGTATCCCAAGAAACCGTCCATGAGAGAATACATTTCATACCCAGTAGTCATGTCTACAATCATGTCAATGTTAGGCAAAGGAAAGTCATCCTTTGGACATTCTTTGTTGCGATCCTAAAATCAGTGCAGACTCTGATGGATTTGTCTGGCTTTGAGATGGGTACGATGTTGGATATCCATTCTACATAACCAATAGCTCGGATGAATCCAGCTTTGAGTAACTTTTCTAGTTCAGCCTTGATAAGTAATGCAACATGAAGGTGCATTTTTCTGAGTTTGTGTTTTACTGGTTTTACTCCAGGAGCTATTGAGAGATGATGCATGATAAGATCTAGATCTAAACCAGGCATATTTGAGTATGTCCATGCAAAGTTTATCTTCTTCTCTTTAAAGAATTCTATGAATTCCTTGAGCTCTTCTGTAGACAAAGATTTAGCTACATGAATGATGTGTGGATGTTCCTCTGTACCAATATTCACTGGTTGAGTTGGCTCTATGAGTACTGATGATCGTTCTTGTAAATGACTAGGCAAGACATCAAGAATCCCATCCTCAGGCACCTTAGAGAGGTTTTCACCTTTGGATGCATCTTTTCTTTTTACTATTTTGGGTTCTAAAACCGCCACAATCTGGTTTTCACCTTCAGACCCTTTTCTTTTTCTCAGTTTTATTTTATAACTGAGATACTTGATGTCGGCTTTAGTCATGCTCACACTAGGCTCACTAGTGGAAGAAGTGACCAGTTCAGTGGCATTAAGATAGCAGGCTAAAGCATAGTCATTGGGGAATGTAGGCATTTTAGCAGGTTGTCCTTGTAAGGACCAATAAATGAGTTGAGGATGCATTAGCAGCAAAGGCTAACTAGGTTCGAGGGCATTCACGATATGTTCATCGTAGACGGTGATTTTTAAGCAGATTCCTAGACCTAAACCTTGTATAGATGTGTTCAAATCAAAAAGATCCCTAATAGCATTATCGATGCCCATGTAAGAAATAGGAGGTCCTAAGTCCTTTGGTCTAACCTCTAGGCCTTCACCTACTTTGTGCATGGTATCCAGCTCTATGTCTAAAGTGTCTTCTGAAAGACTATCAAACTTGTATTCATGGGAGTCTATTTCATCATTAGGTTTCATATCAAGGGCATGAGTGAAATCCACTCTTTGCCCCCAGTTTGGATGAGTTTTACCTAAAACATCTGCTATGGTTAGACTCCTTTTTTCTGTATCCAGATCTTGTTTAGATTCAGTAGTTTCTGACTGATCAGAAGTTATCGGCGATTCCTCTAGAACATTCTCTTCAGTAGTGTTGACCTGGGGTGTACCTTCATCAAATAGAAGAGCCAAAATATTGGGAGGAATGGGAAAAGGATACACATCCTCTGTATTAGAATCATTTGAATCATCCCAATTGCCGGTGGGTGTGTCAGTGCTTTCTACTAATGTGTTTTGTTCTTCCAGAACTTGATGTCCCTTTCCTTTATCTAAGCGATTCTTTTCTCTTTGTTCTTTCTTGGATAAGAACCCTAGACCCATTGTGTCTCTGGGTCATCTGTAGTCAGCAGAGATAAGTTCTTTAAGACCATTTTGATTAGGTCCAATGGGTCCTTTACCTGAATAACCCATTTTACAAGCCACCTTATACCCCACACAAAATTTTTCTGGGGGTATTACATGTTGTTCAACTTCAATATCTTTAGGTTCTTTATATGACCAAGCCAAAAAAGCTCTTTCCTACTATTCATCTTCTAATGGCGTGTTGGCTTTAACAAAGGTCTCATGATAGATTTCTTGGGGTGTTGTTGGTTTCATCTCTTCTGACAGTTTTCCATAATACCTAGGTGATCTTGGAAGAGATGTGAGTGATAGTACAGGTTCCACTGTGTATCCACCCATACCTGTGTCCTTTATCTTGATGTTCTTTTCCATTTCCTTCAGTAAATTTGCAGCTGATTCAGAGTTGGATGATTCACTGTTATGCGGGACAAGGGTATCCGCTGCTTGTCTTAATGCGTTACAGGCATAACTAGTGTCTGTAGGAACAGTGACTTCTACACCATTGAATGGGAATTTGATGCACTAATGGAATGTTGATGGCACTACCTACATCTCATGGATCCAGGGTCTTCCCAATAGAATGTTGTAGGCTAGTGGGAGATCCAGAACTTGGAAAGTAACATCCCTTTCAACAGGACCTATGCGAATTGGTAAAGTTACAAGACCTTTAGAAGATCTTTCTTGTTCATCACACACCTTGATAGTGATTTTATTTAGGATCAATGATGTTCTCTGGAAAGCCCAGTTTATCAATTAACCTGTATGTACAGATATTCAACCCTGCGCCTCCATCCATCAAAACCCGTCTAACATGGTGTTTATGAATTAGGACTTTGACATGCAAGGGGAGATTATGTGGATGAATTAAAGAGTTTTCATCTTCTTCTAAGAATGATAGGTAATGTGGCGAGGTCAAGTGACCCACCATGGATTGAAACTGATCCAGATTCAAGTCCTTAGGGACATTGGTAGTTGATAGTGCTTTATCCAGGACCTCTCTGTGAGATGGATAGAGTTTGAGTAGTTCAAAGATTGAAATTTGGGCAGAGCTTCTCTGTAATTTCTCAACAACACTATAGTCCAAAATATTGGATGAAGTCATTTTTTTGGACTGTGAGACTTTAGGGATACCCACAGCAGTTTTTTTGCTAAGAGGTACTAGGATTTGGATACCGATGGTTTATTGGAAGATGGTTAAGGTTTGGAAGATCCAGAACCCCCTAGGGTGACCTTTGCTTGTGCTTGAGTCACTGCGTTGGCCTCCTCCATAGTTCATGTTTCACTATTGGTATCATAGGCCTGTAATTTTTAAATCATTTCAACAGTTTCATGTGATTCCCCTAGTTTCAAAGACAATGTTAATTCATTCTACTTACTCTAAAGAGAAAAATTATAAACTCATCGGACTTGATGAATTCATCATCATCTATAAACTCTTTAGCTTGGATGACCCTATCATCCAATCTAGCTTTAGCCAATTCTAACTCATCTATGGCCTTTTCTCCCTCTTCTACATGTGATGTCAAATTTTTTTTGTCTTAATTCAGCAAAGTAATTGCAATTACCTGGCAGGATTTGTAGTTCTTTTTGCCTTTCCTTTTGTGATACATTCATCAACTTTTGTTTCTTTGATGGCCCCTGATCAGATGTGGATGGCTCAGCTTATTCTGTTTCTACCATAAACACCACATCAGGTTGAACTTCCTCAAGGTTTATTCTATCCTCCTCCTTGTCCTCAGGGATGTCTAGAAATTTATACATAATATCTTTATAATTCTCTATACACATGTCAATTCTCGACATGTATTTGAGATCAGGAAAGAAACTGGGGAAGGTAGGGTCTGCCTTTTTCAATTCTTCCTCTATCCTTACAATATTTTTCCATTTAAGGGTTCTCTCCTCAAATATCTTCACTAGGAACATTTCTAATAGCATCCTCATCTTCCATAGGATGATTTTGAGCCAAATTGTGATTCCTCATTTCTCTCAATGCTCCTCTAATGAAGTCTTCAGGGTCATACATCCTTGCTTTAGCACGGGGCAATCAGAATTGTCTCAAGAATTCATGGATATGGTCCACAACATCTTTACCTATAGATAAATCCCCTATTTGGAACCGCTTTACCACAAAGGTTCCCTTATGTCTTTTAGGGCCTAAGAGTTCTCTATCCATCATGATAAGCTACTACAGGAATTATACTATTTCCAATCTTTCTGGGACATATTTTGGTAGTATGTGTGGAGGTTGAGAGCAAGCATGCACTCTTATAATAGAAAAATTCTTAAAAAAAATATATCACCCCAATTGTGGTTAATTTCATTGTCAATTTTAAATGCTAGGGGTCTAAGAAATTTTATAACTAGTAAAGGAAATCTATTCCTCACAATACCTAATGTGTTCATTATTGAATCCGCAAAATCACTATAAAAAACAATGAAATTAGAGAAATGGTGACTTTTATCCCATAACCTGGTCCAGAGCTGAAGCAAAACAAATCCTCTTGCATTCTCGGTCTCATTGATGAACTCTAGGTTGATGTAGCCAATATTGCAATAGAGGATTAGGTGCATCAGGATGGAATAGTGATTGAACTTGAAGCTTTTCAAATCAGTCTTTACCATCATCAACTCAGTGTGCATAACATTGATTATGTGCCCCACATAATCAAACTCCTTGTTGGTGTACAGATCCTGAACATCTGTAGCCATGACATAAATGTCAAGAGTCATTGTCAAACCTCCCTCTATTCCAATAACTTACATAGACCATAGATGGTATTCTGGAAATAGGGAAAAAAAATCTCAATATCAAATGAATCTGCAACCTTCTTCAGTGAAAACCCTGCCTCTTTATTTTGTCTAGGAATATGCTTCCTCATAACCCTTCCAGTGTAGTAACTTTTCTATCTATGAAATAGGGCCTCCTCTTCTGATAGGTCAATATCCACGCTCATAGGTCCCTAAAGGTCGAAAGCTTGAATAAAAGTTTCTCTATCTAACAAGAAGAGTATAGAATTTTCCTACCTATAGAAATCTTGTGTCACTGGATTGTATGCTTCAATTAGTGCTTTCATGAGGTCTACATTCAAAAAAACCTCAGGTACTATCAACTTTCCCAAGTTCCTATCCCATGGGTTTGAAATAGGAGGGCCTCTCAATCTATTGTTATATAAATACATGAAGATCTCATACCCAGTTGTGTTTGGACAGAAAACACCCCTGCAAAATGCATAAGGGTCCCTCCATTCATAAGCATTAGCTGATTGCAAATTTGAGAATCTAGGCAATAGTTTCATCCATTCTTCAGCGTATATTTTTGGCCTCTATGGTCTTGAAGGCAAACTCCTTCCCAATATTAAAACAACATTAGGAGATCATTGTTCTGTCATTCTTTATGTATACTAAACTCTAAGCAGTAAGCTCCTTTTCTGCACTTAAAGGTTTCAACTCTCTATTGCTCTTCGAATCTAAAAATTATGGATGCTCTGCGAAGTGTGAATTGTCTTTAATAGCTACTAAGAAACTCACAACCATCCACCATGCCACCTACTCTGTTAAAAATTAAAATCTCATCAAGCGCACACACATGAAATTAGTAATTACCTTTTTTTCAAAAAAGTTTCAGTGTCAACTATCACATCCAGCATAGATTTGGCTATGATTTGAGAGAAAATAATTGGCGTGTTGCTGAAGTTACGCTAACAGTACATCTAAACCTAGGTCTATATCTCAACTTTTCTAAATTGCTACCTACAAATCAGGGGCCTTGGCCCTTGGCCCTTTGAATTTTAAATCCTAAAACTTTGAGACTTGTGAAGTCACGCAACACCTTTTCAAAACTTTGGGACTGTTAAACTGACCAAGGAAATGAAACCTTGAGATGTTACGACACAGCCTAGCATGACACTTGTACTTTGTAAGTTGTAACCACCATAAAAAAATGGCCAAGAAACCCTACCAAAGCTCTGCAAAAATTCCATTCTTCGGCACTTTCCACGTGACATGCAACTTACTCTCAGTTTTCAACACCTTACAAAGTTACGCACAAAGTTAGTCGGGACTTCAAAACCCCTAACCATCATAAAAATTTAACTATTTAGAAGTTACAAAATAGCCAGGCGTAACTTTGGAACCCATCACAATCATAAAAACTTAATTGTTGAGAAGTTACGAACTTATGAAACAAGCAGGCGTAACTTTGAAACTCCTAACCATCATAAAAACTTAACCATTGAGATGTTATGAAACAGCCTGGAGTAACTTCAGAACCGATCACCGTCATAATAAATTAACCATGAAGAAGTTACGAAATAGCCAGCCATAACTTTAGAGCTTGGAGTGGGTTCAAAATTTCCATGTGCCATGTGGGATTTAGATTTCAAAAGCGTCAGACTTCTCATTCAGTCAGTGAAGTGAATCATGATTTAGAATTCTAAATCAGTTAATAGGTATTTAAAATTTTATACAGAATCAAAGTTCACACTCATAGATACTTCAAAGGTCAAGTTAAATAATAATTACAATTTATAAAACTATTGTTCAATTTCATGATTCACGTAACATGTTACTATATTGACTATTTAGTTTTGAAATTTGAAGTATTAGCAAATAATGCGTAAAACTAAAAATAGTAACACTATTTGAAAAAGAGTCTTCTAGTTCTCATATGTATACATTATTACTATTAAATTCCAAAACTGGTAAATTAAGTATACATAATACTGGTACCTCAATCACTGATTGAGATTCACTGAGTGACTGAAGTTTTGAACGGTTGTGGTTTTCCCAGAAGGAGAAGCGACAAGCTTCCAACCGTTTCCAAAACCAAAATGAAAACTACATTTGAATTTTGTATTTACAAATTATAAGTAACAAAAATTTTCCTAAGATCTATTGAAATTTCAGAGGACATCATGTTGAATCTCCTCTTCCATATCCAAATTTGTTTGGATAACACATTTTGGGTTCTCATTTGATGATCCCTCAACTACTAGAAGACCCATTCTGTCATCCAAGATTCCAAAATTAGAAATTTAGAAAGTGCCCTATGTTCTGCAATTTCCCTACCGAGGAGTATATAAAGAAAATAATCACCAACTTGCCAGCCGCAATAAATTTTGAAGGAATGTTTGACGTAAGGTGGCTTGCCTCAGAAAAGAAAATTAATGAATATCGATAAACAAAAATTATAGACATTTGTTTCCTGCGTAACTTGGCTCCAAAGTCAAAAAATCTAGTCAAGGTAACAATGAGCGGGAGCAGGTGTAGAGGAGCGGGAGGGGCTAGGGTTTTGAATGGCACCAGGAAGTGTGAAGGCACCTTGGTGGTGGCTGAGGAATATGGTGACACAGATGGGGATGGGCATCCCCTTTCGGTTGTGTGGCAACTGTTCTGCTCACAGCACCTGTGGGCCTGCCTCTTTGGCTTTTGCATGTTGCCTCTGCGCATTTTTTTTACGCATATGGAGGAAGTGATCCTTACCAGGGCAGCTGGCAAGGCTTATGTGGTAGTGGGTTGTGCCCTACCTGGTGTTTCTAGGGAGTTTAATCACTCCCAGATCTGCGTGAAGGTCGTTGAATGGATCTGTATTTTTAATGCCAGGTTTATTCTCATGCCCTTTTTTGATGGTTGGAGGTGCTTTTTTGGGTGTTTTGGTGGTGTAGGCACTAGAGCCACTAATATTTTGTTTGGGGCTTACCTGTTGAGGCCTCTAAGCCATATCTTCTAGTGCTACTCATATACTTTATTTTTTCACTTTGTGGAGCAAAGTTTGTTGGTGGGGAGTCTCCCCAAGCCGTTTCTTGCCCGTGTTTCTGGGGTTTTTGTTTTTTTCTCTTCTCCCTTTCCCTCATGGACTCCTATGGAGGTAGAGATCTTTCAAGTGTTTCTGGCTAAGGTATGGCTTGACCTTCTTCCTTCCTTCTCTTCTTCTTTACCTATGGAGGTGGAGGTTTCTTCTTTTGAGGTAAAGACTGGCCATGCAGAAATGACGGAGGGTTGCTGGTTGGGGTATCTCCTTTTCCATGGACACTTGACCTGGGAGATTTGGAGAGGGTGGCCTATCCTTTTTGTTCTTGATATCTCCCTTAACCCTATTGAGGTGGGTGATGCTCCTATTGAGGTGGAGTGGGTTTCTCATGGCGATGTCTGGACCAGCAGCTAGACAATCTCTTTTGTGGGAAGATCAGAGTTTATTAAGGATTATTTTTCCTCATCTTCTCACATTGTCTCTTCTATGGGGTTTGCCTCTAGAGGGTATTTTTTTTTGTTTTGGGGACCAAGTCAAAACCCCTACTGTTTATGCTAGATATCCTTAAATGTATATAGCCATTCTGACTATCCTTCTTGTGTCCATATGTATTGGTGTGGGGAGCCAGCTTCCTCCCCTGTTCTGGATTAATTTTTAGCCCTCGGGTCTTGTTCTGGACAGCGAGGCTATCCTTTCTAGTATAATGTCTAGCTATTGTTTATGTGCTGCAGGTTTTCAAGTTTATTATAGCTTTGTGTAGCTCTCGTCTAAGAGGGAGGGGTTTCAGATCCCCCTCAAAATCTGAGTGTATAGGGTTCAAGGGCCCCTTCAAAACTTGGTTCTGCAGCCCTATGGTGGTCTATTTTGTCTGTTTGGCTCTGTCCTTTCAATCAAGGCTTTATTTTTTATCATTCGCTCTATTTTGGGTTTTAGGCACCCTTTAAAACCTGTTTTACTTAATCAAAAACTTGGCTCCGAAGTCGAAAAGAAAAATAATGAATGTTGATGAATCACAGCTCATATCCTATAAAATTATCCTTTTTAATGTCTAATCAAAATCTTGGCCTAGATTATGTACTACTCAAGTTATGCAAACTGCCAGCGTGTCCTTGGAACCACCATATCCTAGCTACGATTTTAAATTTTGAACTGACAACTTGGCAGCCACATTAAATTTTGAAGGAATGTTTCGCGTAAGGTGACTTGACTCTGAATAGAAAAATAATGAATGTTTACATATCACAGCTCATATCTCATACAAATTATCCTTTTTAATGTCTAATCAAAATCTTGGCATCGATAAGTCTCATTAATTGCACTTCAGTGTTTAATGTCACTGTAACTTCACGGTGAAATTACGTAGACTTCCAGTGTGGCCTCAAAACCCCCATATCTTACCTGCAATGATAACTTCTGAAGTTACACACACTGTCAACCTGTCCTTTGTGTATCTTTGTGGCCTTCAACTCCAAACTTCCAACATAACCACCGAAGTCATGCAAGCCGTCAACCTGACCATTACGTATCTTCGTAATTGTTAGCATTGGCCCTCCTTTTAGCCTGTCGAAGCTATGTACACTATCACCAGTCATCGCAAAATGTATCAAAGCTATGCAAATGCCAAACTGTCAACCACAAACTTACTTGACCTTTGTGTATCTTCGTGGCCTACAACTCTAAACCACCAACATAATAGCTGAAGTCATGCACACCATCAACATGACCATTGCGTATCTTCGTAACCGTTAACCATCGACCCTCCTTTTAGCCTACCGAAGCTACGCAAACTATCCTCACAAAATGGTCATCGGTAAATGACACGTAGCACCCAACTTGACACATAGTCCTATCGCTATGTTTTAAATATTTTCCAATATATATTTTTATACTATAAATATTATTTTTTATTTGCTAATATATATTTTTATACTATAAATACTATTTTTTATTCACCAATATATATTTTTGTAGTTCTAAAACAAAAACACAATTCGCCAAATGAGATTTTTTTTTCCTTTGAAAAGAAAAAATTTTTGCCAATAAAATTAATAATTTCCTCTATAGTTTTCTAGATTTTGCCAGTTTTTAACACCTTTTTTGAAGGGCGGGGGGGGGGGTTTCTTAGAGATTTCCCTGCTCATCTCCCTCTTTGATTCTTATCTGGTGGTAGCTACTCTTCAAGTCAAGTTTTGAATAGTACGTTGCACCTCCCAAACAATCCATTAAGTCTTCCATTCTTGGCATTGGGAATCTATATCTGATAGTAATCCTATTGATGGCTCTTGAGTCCATGCACAACCTCCATGTACCTTATTTCTTAGGAGCTAGGACTACTATAAAATCACATGGACTAATACATTCCTAATGAAGCCTTTTTTCAACAATTTTTGAATCTGTCTAGACACTTTTGTATTATGTTCAAGGGTTAAATTATAGGCAGCCTTATTAGGTAGTGTGGATCCAGGGATGAGGTCAATACAGTGACTGATCTCCCTCCTTGGTGGCAAAGACTCTGTACTACTATCTGCAACTATGCCCTCATACTTATTCAATAATTCTTGTACCTCCCTTGGACCAACATCTCTCCTCGGTTCTCCATTCTTTGGTTTCCTTTGGGACTCCATTTTAGGTTTGAAAATGATGGAAAAATATGGTTTTTTCTCCTCTTTAATAACGTTCATGAACTCATTTTCACCTACCAACATCACACTATTAGTGATAGTTTTATCCTTTATATCATTCGGTAAAGGTGTCATTGTGAAACTTACACCATTCTTGACTAGGTTGTATATATTTTTATTTCCATCATGTTGAGAATTAGTATCATATTTTCAAGGTCTCCCTAATAGGAGATGGCAAGCATCCATGGATACAACTTCACATAAAACTTTATCCTTATACTCCCCAATCTAAAAATCTACCCAACATAGTTCATCAACTAAGGTTTGTTGATCCTTACTTAACCAAGATACTTTATAAGGATTAGGATGTGGTATTATTTTTAAACCAAGATTCTCTATCATTTCTATAGAAGCTAAATCCTCAGTGGAACCAGAATCAACAATAATTTTACATACCTTTCCATTATCCTTTCAAGAGGTCTTGACAAGAGATTTTCTTTGAGGTGGCTCCTTGTTGATGGGCATCTTCAAGAGTATTCTATTGAACATGATGCATTCTTGTTTAGGTGTTGCAGGCCTTGAAGTTGTGGTGTGATAAGAGGACACACTCTAATTTTCATCTTCTTGTGCCAACTGCACTCTTCTATCTCCTCCTTGTCTATTTGTACCAATCTTTTCAAGACAACTAAAAGATTGATGCTCGATCTAGTTACAAGTGTAGCACTTACCAGTGAAAACACTAGATCCTCTTCCACTAAATCTTCCTCTATTGTTTGATCTTCTACCTCTAAAATTTCCTCTGTTACTTGACTCTCCCTTTGATTCTTGATTACTAGATTTGCCTTGGTTTCTTGGGTATGAACCTCTGCCATTGAATCTGTTTCTACCTTTGAAATTATTTCCTCTTCCTCTACTATTTTTTTCTTCTTTCCTCTTCTTTTTTCCTCAATCCTAAGTGTCATTTGAAAAGAAAATTGTACTAATTATGGATTAAAAAAACTCTTTTCATCTTGTATGCTGAACTTCAACCCATTAAGGTATCTTCCAAGTTTATGTTTTTCATTCTTAGGGACTTTGGCCTTTAGTGTCATCTTATGAAATTCTTCAGTATAACTACTTACATCAAGGTCCTTCTGTCTGAGATTTTGCAATTTTCTGTGGAGTGCAACTTCATAGTCTTCTTGTACAAATTGTTTCTTGACTTATAATAACATTCTCCTTCATGATGAGATAGGTTTCTTTTCATCTTCAACCCTTTCATTTTGTAGGAAATTCCACCAACTCAAAGATGGACCTTTCATCTTGGACTTAGCAATCTTAACTTTTTTATTTTCACGGACATCATCACGTTCAAAGTGGTTTTCCAAAGCTTCTACCTAATCCACACATTCTTCAGGGTTCATCTTCCCAAGAAATATATGTATATCTTCTTTCTGGTATTTTCTTCCAACTCTCTCAAGAGCTTCTACAAATAGTGCTTGTCTGCAGCTATGCCTTTCCTTTCATCTTGCTGCATATCCTCTTCTTCCTCTTCAAAGTCTCCTTCACCACTCTTCTCTTCTCAGAGGTTCTTCAACTTTTTTATTTTTCCTTCCATCCTTTTGTTCTTGGCTACTTGTTCTCTGTCAATCTTAGCCAACTCAAAATTAATTATTCTTGCGGGGACTTCCTCCCCTTCCCAGTGTCTGTTGACTTGTCACCCATCTTTGTCTCTCCCAAGGTTCTTAAGTGGCTCTAATACCACTTGATGCATAGCTTGCACTGCAAGAAGCCACAAAGTGAACCCAAGTGCTCAAATCGAGCTAACAAGCTAAAACCAATACTTACCTAGAAATCCTTGTAGCCTTTTCTAGGTGGTTCTTCTCAGACAACTTGTCAAATATAGAGACCAACTCTATTCCAACACCTCAGAATCCCTAAGGGCGCACAAACCTTATTGGCCAAATTAGATTTGGTTTTCACATTAGGTGATAAGAGATGGGTGCATAGAATTTCCACAACCACCCAAGTTTGTTCAAATGTTCTTAAACACCTCAAAACACCGATCTACCAAGTCCCATCAGTCGATCCATTCATGTGTTCATACATTTACTTTCTTGATTGATCAAATACATGAGGATATTTGACCTAGGGTTTGGTTTTAACAATCACAAACACAACATCAGAGTTTTGAGCTTTTGAGATATTAAAATACATACCCCTAAATTGCATTTTCCAAGTGGTCGGGAAGATCCACAAGAGAAATCCCAAGTTAGGGTTCCATCTTATCCTCGACCCAAAATAGGAGGGTTTCTGGACTACACCTACAAAACACTTCTAACTTCTATAGATAAATACTAAATAGAATGAAAAAAATAAATTTTAATCGAATGTAAACGCACAATATTAACACCATATATCACTGGTTTTGCTTAATGAATCCGTACAACATCGTACATGCTCAGAATGCTCATTAAATTGTTCATATTCCTTCAAAACTTATCAAACCATACATCTTTGTTATATATCTCTTCCATCTGTCCTTAAGGAAGTCTTTGCAGACCTATAAATAACCTCAAACTATCGATTCAACTGCCCCTCTACGAGTTGTAACCGAAGGAATACCAAATGACACCATGTCAGGTTACTCGGTAACATATTGACAACTGGTGCTCGGTAACTAGGAACTTTGCTCGATAACTATGTAACTCGGTGACCATACAACTTTGCTCAGTAACTATGCAACTCGGTAACCATACAACCTTGCTCAGTAACTAGCAACTTTGCTCAGCAACTAGCAATTTTGACAGATTTTAGGAAAGACTTGCAAAAGCCAAAACCAACTGACTCCAAACACTTAAGAGGGAATCTAAACACGACATAACCTTGGACTAAGGTTCAAAAGCATCAAATTTACTCCTAAACTCTAAAACAGCAAAATGATAGGATCTCGGTTTTAATGGCTTAAAGAGACCTTAAGGTTTATAGTGTACCTTAAGACCCTTAATCTTATAAAGTAGGCCAAGATCTTACAATAGGATGATCCAAGTAATCAATCCTTTATTCTTAACACAAAATCTATCCTAGAACTGAAAATGCAGAAAAACTACCCTATCACAAAATAAACCGAGGGTGCTCGGCATCAGGTTGGATAGTCGTTGCAAGAGTTACAGAGTTAAAGACACATGAAGTGATTTCTTGAGCCCTGACAATGAACTAATGTGTGATGGGGAGCAATCCAAATCAATTATAAGACATAAGAACGATTTGTTGAGCTTTGACAATGAGCCAATGTGCGATGGGGAGTGGCCCAAGTCAATAGTACCCAAGTATTTTTTTGTATTATACTCTATTAGGAGTTAGAGAGGAAAAGACACAAGAACTGATTTCTTGAGTCCTGATAATGAACTAATGGTATGATGGGGAGCAGCCCAAATGGCATCTGATTCTTTTTTTTGTATTATGTGGTATCTAGAACTAGAGAGTAAAAGAAACAGGAACTGAGTTATTTCTGAAACTAATATGTGATAGGGAGCTGTCCAAGCCAATGTTACTCAAAGTTTTTATATTATATACTACAAAAGAGAGAACTACAAGAACTGAGTACTTTCAAGAAACTGTGAACTGCATTAACAAAGCACGCTATCAGAACTAAACAGCCAGCCAGCAGTCCTAGTCAATAGTACCCAGTTTTAGGGTTGAATGAGAGAAAGAAGCCAAACAAAATGACAGGCTAGAGTAAATTCTCACTTTTCAGGAGACAAGTGAGATTGTTTTGGCATTGGTGTATCAGCCCTGGCCGCACAAATTCCATTGGTGTAGTAAAAAAGCTGGATTCCTTATGAAGAAACGACCATATTATCCTTTCCATGGCTTTGCTATATTGTCTTGGTGTTTTCTGCCAGAGAAAAAGACAGTTTTCCACTTATTTTTGACTGGCAGAAAATGGAGTGCGTCCTTGTAATTACCCAGTCCCCTTTTCTAACGCATTGTCTTGTTGTGCAGCAGAGAACCTTTCTTGTTTGACTTGCACAACCTGTAAATGAAAACCCTAAAAAAAAGACAGAAGATTGTTTGGCTCAGTCTATCTCTCTGACGCTATTATTGACGATACCCCAAGTTTTGCCTTGAGAAAAATTCCCCATTAAATGCATAAACAAGTACCCTTGTCACCTCAGCTTCTGATATGAAACCACAGTTTGAGTTGCAGTCTTATAATGGGTTTTTCACTTGACTTAGATTTCCTAAGCAGGCATTTTATAGCAAGGTGTACGTAAAATGCCTTTGATTGCTGCTTATAGTTCCGTACAGTGTGGCTTTCATCACAGCCTTATGTGTACGTTAAATATAACAATGCCCTACTTTTCTCTTTGCTGAAGAATGCCCCACATATTCTTTTCCTTGACAACTTTGCTGGGTGGAATAACCAAAAGCTTATCAAACTAGTGCTCTGGTCAAAATGGATGCCTGCTGAACATTTGTTTCTGCTGTCACTTATGATATCCTCCCATGTTCCCAACTCAAAATTGTACATAATTGTTGTCAGATGCCCTGTAGAGGATTTAATGTTTTTATGGTCTGGTAACCGTCACATGGATGAATTTGAAAGGTCCATATTTCCTGTCTAGTGAAATTTTATGTCAGTTGTTTGTTCAAAATTGCCCTTCGTATACTGGAATAGTCATGACCAGAGAAAGAAACATCAAAGGATGAATGCATAGTCATTGTCATCTCTTGGAAGTTTCCTACCTAACATTTCACCTTCATCACCTACAACCTGGTAAACAAGTTGATCTGAAATTCCATCGATCAGTGTTCTTTTCTAGCTTCTTTTCAAAGTTGGTTAGGTAACAATTGATGAAGTGATGGTATGTTTCTTGATTATGTCATTTATCTTTCTTTAACAATTTGTTTGATTATGTCATTTATCTTTCTTTAACAATTTGTTCGGTTGCTTTATAGATAGTTTTGAAGTTTGATCGAGGTTTGCCATTTGATGAGATGGATTGAAGATCAATGGATGAGGTTTGATGAAAAGAATAGACAGACTTAAATGAGGTGAAGATTGCACTTAAGGTGACTTCGATAGAATGGGTACCTCTTAAAGTCATGGAGTTTCATTGAAGAGGTATCAACATAAGCTCATGTTCATGTAATGAATATCAAAATAAACTTATCCAATGTATTAAAGGCTCCAAAAAAAATATGACATTGCTTTAGAATTATCATTAATAGAAGATGAATATTTTAAAATAATTTTGTCAATTTGAAATTACTTATTCATAATTCAATCAAATCATAGTAAATAACAATTGGAATAAAATACTAGGATAGATTAATATTGAAATCAACATAAGAAAATTTGAGTAAATTAAAAAAATAGATTTGATTGCAATACATGTAGATAATTGATTTGTTATTAATATGTTAGAAATAATTATATATCTGATAAGTGCCTCAATATAAAGGAGTTATCTTGTATATAAATCTTAACTTTAATAATTATATTGCAAAGAATTTGTCTCTCTACCTAGTGCCTATAAAGAAGTGATGTCCATATAGACACTATTTAGCATCTTACTAGGGTAAGATTATTTGTAAAATATCCTTTGGTCAAACTTCTAATGCTAATTCAGTGATATGAAATGATGGTCATAGGCATTATATGTCGAGAGTATCAATTTAATGTCAATATCATATAAACATTATAATGTATAGATATCTATAGATGTTTTTCAATGTTTCTTTTATGTTTTCAAGATATTTAGAAATATCTTCAAAGTATTTGGGTTTTATCTATTGTACAATAGAGTAGCATGTTATTGGAAATATTTTATATTTTTTTATATTTATAAGAGTAATTTAGAGGAAGGTATGAAAACACAATAATGTATCCCACATTTAAATATTATTAGAATACAAAAATAAATATTTTTCAATACAACATATTTTAAATTAATTTTTAAAATATTTATTTTATTTTTTATTCTATAACAAATGATATTTTATCATAACATGTAGTTGTTATTACAAATAAAATCTTTTCAATATCTCTTTAAATTAGATTATTAACTCCAAATTCTATTATGTAAATACTTTCTAGTGATAAATTTATATTAAATAATTTTTTTTGAATTTTTATACTAACATGAATTTAAATCTACAATTTCTAGTAAGGTATTTCTCTCTATTTTTAACAAATAAATTGACATGGAGTAGAGGGTAATTTTTTTTACTGACCTTTACTATTTTTTCCTTTTTTTCAAATAAAAGTCTTTTCTTTTGAGATAGATCTATCTTGTTTCTAAAATATCTAAAAAGATACTATACTATAAAATATTATTTATTATAGTATTTGGAAAGATAATTCTAAGACTTACATAAATACAAAAGTATTTTTTAGTTAACTTCATTTGTTCCCCATACACATGAATAAAACTCAATTGTTTTGACAAAGAAAAATATAGCATATGAATACAAGAAGTGGTGGTCAACAAGGGTATGATATAAGCATGTTTAATTAAGGCATCTTCATCAAAGGAGGTTAACTAATATTCCTTTCATTTAGAAGGTGGTCTTAAATCCACATTGTAGACCTTGACTCGCACAAGTGTCTTGAACAAAGAGCTTGCAGATCCTACCAGGCTATCTTGGTTGTTTTCTCCTTTCCTTTATATAGTCAAAATGATACATGAGCATCTAGGATGTAAGAAAAGTCTTGCATCTCCCAAAAATATTGTCTAGTTTTCAATAAGGGTTATCTTTGGACATGGTCACTATTTTTGGCAAGCTTCCTATTTTAAGTAAGTTGTTCATTTGAGGATGGATTGTTCTATTTACTTTCTTGGAGCTTAATTTTGGATATATTAGCCCTCCAGTAAAATTTCATGGCAAGCTCATGTCTGATTTTGAAGATATTAATTTTTTTGTTTTGGCGGGGTGGTACAAAAAATTTGAACTCAGTTTTGAAGGCTTTAGAGGCTCCAAAAGGGGGTCAAACTTTTATCGGCTTGAGTTTCGCTAGCCTAAGTTTGTAGATCACTTAGTGGGATTTTTGAAATGGGGTCATAATACCCAATCGAGTCAACGATTCACAAGTTATGGTTTTTAGAAGTTGTGCCTACAGGACTTGAGTTTCAATACAAATTAGTAGAGAGAGAGAGAGAGAGAGTTGAATCATTGGGTGCCAAAATGGGAAATTTCACTTTCTAGAATATTCTAAGGCAATTAGTTGTAGTACTTATATAGGGATGAAGGGGGGTTTTAGGGTTTAGTTCCAGAAGTGTAGATTGTGGATTTGTATTGTAGATTATTGTAAAGGAAATGTCCATGTAGTTATAGCATGTTATTTTTCTAAAAATTGTAATGTCATTTCATTGAAGATAATAAAAAGCAAATTTTTCTAATCTTTCCATTGTTCTGTTCTTGAAAATTTTTGTTTATTTCCCTATTGTGTTGAGTGTGTTTGGTTGAATAAGGGGAGTGCCCTTCATCAAGTGATATCAGAGAAGAAGTTAGTGAGTGCATAGATAAATCACCAAATGTGGGGTAGTTTACACTAGGACTGTTGTTGTGGGTCTGAGAGAAAAGTACAAAAAATGACTCCAGGTGGAAGGGTCGTGGGTGTGATAGAAGATATTTTTAGAGCTCTCTAGAGGCAAGTGTAAGAATTGCAAGAGGAGCTACATAGAGGAGTCGACACTAGGGCAAGAGATGCAAGTGAGGATGAATATGAAGAAGAAGGATAATTTGAAGAGGAGAAAGAAATGGTTAGGGATCCTAATGAAGCTAGGTTTTTGAGGGCCATTTCCAAGATTGGAAAGAGACCAAATATT
This sequence comes from Thuja plicata, assembly GCA_018584345.1. Taxonomy (NCBI): domain Eukaryota; kingdom Viridiplantae; phylum Streptophyta; class Pinopsida; order Cupressales; family Cupressaceae; genus Thuja; species Thuja plicata. The sequence goes on from MU228302.1 coordinate 689,902, forward strand.
GAAGTTTGTACATTTTCTAGAAATCTTAATCAAGAAGAGTTGATTGATTGGATAAATTATATGGAGTACTTTGAGTTTGAGGAAATAGAAGATCCTGAGAGGGTTAGATTCACAAAGACCAAGCTAAAAGGTCATGCTAAAATTTGGTGGAAAGAGGTTCAATTGGAGAGAAATAGAAAATGGAAGAAGATAATAAGGTGGGATAAGATGGTGGTTAAACTAAAGAGACAGTTCATTCCTGTTGATTATGAGGTTTATTTTCTAAAAATAATGCAAGGGTTGAAGCAAGAAGGAAAATTTGTCCAGGAGTATACAAAAGAGCTCTCTCAAGTCCTTATCAGAATGGGTCATTTTAAATCTAACAAGGAGAAGGTTTCCCATTACATAAATAAGTTAAGGCCGAGTATTCAAGAAGAGTTGATCATGGTAATAATGTCTACCATTGAAGAAACATCAATTTTCTTTATAGGTAGAAGAAAAATTGAACAAGAAGTTTGAGAGAAAGCAAAGTGGAAGAGGTCATGGTGGAAATCCTAGTGGGAAGTCTTATGGAGGCCAAAATAAAGATCAAAAGAAGAATGGTGACTCTAGTAGCAGTCAAAATCAAAGTGGAAATAATTTCTATAACCATCATGATCAAAATAACAGAGATCAAAGAGTGAGACTAAGAGGGAAAGGACCGAGAAGAGGAGGTTTTGGTGGGACATGTTTCCATTGTGGAGGACATAGATCTTATGACTATCACCCACAACTAGGGAGAACAAATAGAGGACTAGGAAGAAATGCACAAGTTGCACATGTAGATGAAGATGTCAAGTCATTACATTCTGAAGATGCTAAAAGAGGAGAGGTCCTTGTTACCATAAGATCCCTATTAAATGATGAGAAAGAACTTGAGAAAAGGAATTTAATTTTTTTTTTACAAGGTGTAAGTGTAATGGTAAAATATGCAATGTCGTTATTGATAGTGGAAATACTAAAAACCTTCTTTCAGAGAAAATGGTTCAAAAATTAAAGTTAGTGAGGAGAAAGAATCTGAATCCCTACCAGATTGCTTGGTTGCAAAAAGATCACAAGGCTTTGGTCAATGAACAGTGTTTGGTAAAGTTTAAAATTGGAAACATTCATGATGAGGTATTGTGTGATATTATGCCTATGGATGTTTGTCATCTATAGCTAGGGAGACCATGAAAATTTGATCGTCAAGTTGTACATGATGGGTATGCAAATACTTATTCCCTGACAAAGGATGAAGTCCGACACAAGTTGAAGCCATTGAAGGAAATAGAGGAAAAGCTATGTAGTAATTCGATAATATGTTTAGTTGATGGAAGGAAGGAATTTTCTAGAAGGCATGAAGCATGAGCATATGTATTTTCTTTAATTCTGAAAGTTGATAAAGTGAAATTCATAGATGTACCTATGGAAGTTGCAGATTTGTTGGATGAGTTTTAGGATATTATATTTGATAATGTACCTGATGGATTTTCACCAATATTATTCATTACATGGACTTGATTCATGGAGATATTTTTTCAAACAAGGAAGCCCATAGAATGAATTCATTAGATAGTGAAGAATTGAACAGACAAGTGCAAGATTTGTTAAAGAAGGGGTGGATTCAAGAGAGTTTGAGCCCATGTGTTGTACCAATAGTACTAGCACCAAAGAAAAATGGAGAATGAAGGATGTGTACAAATTCTTGGGCTATCTATAAGATTACTATCAAGTATAGGCTTCCCTTGCCAAGGAAGGATGACATTATGGATTTCTTGAGTGGATCTGAGTGCTTCACAAAGATGGATTTGAAGAGTGGATATTACCAAATATAGTAGAGAAGGAGATGAATGGAGGATAGACTTCAAGACAAAGGAGGGATTGTATGAGTGGTTATTCATGTCATCTAGGATAACAAATGCACTGAGCACATTCATGCGGTTCATGAACGAGGTATTGAAAAAACAAATTGAGTAAGTTTTGTTCCAAGGTGTGTTCCCTTGGTCTCCTTGTGTTGTAGCATAGTGATGGTTCATGACATTTCTTAACTTACTCTCATGCCTGTATAAGTCAAGTGGTTGTACCAGGATTTAACAAGTCAATCTTTTGGTGCAATGGAAGCCAACAATTGGTAGAAAAGCTGAAGCCACAGGTTCAAACCTTGCACTTGTGCTGGGGGAGATTGTTACAAGGTGTGTGCCCCTTGTCTTCTTATTCTATGTAGCATAGTGGTGGTTTCTTCACATGGATTACCCACTTCCCATTCTTGTATAAGTCAAGTGGCTGTATCGGGCATTAATAGGTCAAACTTTTGGTGCAATGGCATCCAACAAGTTTGTTATTGTTTACTTGGATAATATTTTGATCTTCACTAACACATTGGAAGAGCATATAATACAAATTTGTAGGGTATTTGAGAGGTTAAGGGAAGAGAATTTATTGATTAACCTGAAGAAGTGTCATTTTGTGAAGGAGTTGGTGTACCTAGGATTTGTTGTCTCGGCAGATGGTCTTAAAATAGATCCAAATAAAGTTAAGATCTATCCTTGAATGGCCTACCCAAAGGAGTGCTACTAAGGTAGGATATTTTCACAATTTGGTTGGCTTTTATAGAAATGTTATTAGAAACTTCAATAGTATTTATGGACCCTTAACTCAAACTATGAGGGCAGACAGAAAAGAGTTTAAGTAGACTGTAGGAAAAGTAAAGAGTTTCGATTTTTTGAAGATAAATGTTACAGAGAAGCTTGTTTGGGCAATTCCCGATTTTAATAAGGTATTTCAAGTAGACTGTGATGCTAGTGGAAATTTCATTGGAGCTACATCAAGTCAAGAAGGTAAACCCATTGCTTATTTTAGTGAGAAGTTATATGATACCAAAAGAAAATATTTTGTTTATGATTAGGAATTTTATGCTATAGTTGAGGTATTGACGAAGTGGAGACATTATCTTTTTCCTAAAGAGTTTTTTTTTTATTGGTCATTAATATTTATAGTATTTAAATAGCCAAGGAAACTTGAATCAAAGGAATTTGAAATGGGTTGAGTTTTTGTAGAGTTGCAATTTTATTTTGAAGAACAAGAGTGGAAAGTGTAATAGGGTTGTAGATGCCCTAAGAAGGAGGAATAATTTATTGACAAAGATGCGTGTCAAATTTGTTAGATTCAAGGAACACAAGAGTTTGTATCCTGAGAATCCTAATTTTGGTGAGGCTTAGAGAGCTTGCACAGAACTTGTTACTCTAGATAGGACAAGATGGTTGGATTTTATAATCCAATATGGAATGTTATTCAAAGGGATCCAATTACACGCATTTCAAAGAGTTCTATGAGGGAGAACCTAATCAAAGAGAAGCATAGTGGAGGATTGGTTGGGAACTTTGGTTGAGATAAAACTATTCCTTTTGTTAGTGAGCATTATTATTGGCCACAATTACAATAAGAAGTTAAGAATTTTGTGCAAAGTTGTATAATGTGTAAAATGGAAAAAGGAAACAAGAAGAATATAGGGTTATATTAGCCATTACCTGTACTAGAGAGACCATGGGAGGATATTAGTATGGACTTTGTTCTTGGTTTACCTAGGACTCAAAGAGGGCATGATTCCATTTTTTGGTGGTAGATATTTTCTTGAAGATGACACATTTATTTCCTTGCTGAAAGACTAATGATTTTTCTCATGTGGCAGAATTATTTTTCAGAGAAGTGGTGAGACTACATTGTCTACCAAAGATTATTATTTTAGATCGAGACACTAATTTTGTTGGATATTTTTGGAGGACAATGTGGAAAGAGATAAAGATATATTTTAATTTCATCTTAGCACACCATCCATAGACTAATGGATACACAGAAGTGGTGCATAGGAGTTTGGGAAATTTGTTGAGATACTTAGTTGGAGATAAACTGAAAGGGTGGGATAAGATTTTACCACAGGCTGATTTTTCATATAATAATTTTGTCAATAGGAGCACTAGTAAATCACCATTCTAGATTTTATCTAGAAGTAGTCCTAAAAATGCTTCATAGTTAAAGAAGCTGGATAATGGATAAATGAGTAGTGTTGAAGTTGAAGACTTCGTAGAACACTTGAAGAAATTGCATGAAGAGGTGAAGAAGAATATTAATATAATGAATATTTTGTACAAGGATAAGGAAGGTAAAAAATTGAGACATAAGGGATTCCAAACTAGAGATGAAGTTATGGATCATTTGAGGAAGGAGATATTTCCAGTGCGAACATACAATAAGTTGAAGATGAAGAAATTTGGACCATGCAAAATACTGAAGAAACGCAATTCAGGAAATGCTTATGAAGTAGAGTTTCCAAGTAAACTCAATATTTCACCTGTGGTTAATATTTCATATTTGATAGATTATTGTCAAGCCAATATAGAAGATGAAATAGGAGGAGAACAGTGTAATATTTGAGTAACTACTTAAACTATAGAAAAGATAGAGGATATCCTGGATAGTCATGTGGTTAGAAGCACAAGAAACATGAAATATAAAGAGTACTTGGTCAAATGGAAGGGATAACCTGCTGAAGATTCATCATGGCTATCAAAGGAAGAGGTTGACCACCTTGGTTTTCCTCTAAACACCTCAGATGTGACATGTTTACTTCTCAAATCACTCCCGGTGTCTGATGCATGAGCATCTAGTCTAAAAGAGAAATCTTGCATCACCCTAAAATATTGCCTAGTTTTCAATAAGGAATTGTAGATACCCAAAACTGGTTCACACCTATGTTTGCCCTTTCTAACATGTCTTATATTCACTAATATTGTGTCGTTCTTCCATGTTATCAATTACTAAGATTTATCTCATTTTGGCTGAATTGATCATCCTCCTAAACCAATCCTAATTGATCTTAATCATTCCTAATCTTCCTAAATCAATCCAAGATCATTCCAAACTCATTTATATCATTCTAGGGCATTGTCAAATTTCATCAAGGCCTCATCTCTTTTCAATCCTCCTTCGATATTGTTGTCAAATTTCATCGATGCTATCGTCATCAATCTTATCCAAGGCATTATCAAAATTCATCGATGCCTTATCATCATCAATCTAGGAGCATTGTCAAGTTCGTCAATGTCTCTCCAGGAGAATTGTCCAAGATCATCGATGCCTCATCTATTTTCATCATTAATTTGATAACATTGTCCAATTTCATCGACGATATCGCCATCAGTCCATCATTAATTCAATAAAATTGTCCAAGATCATCGATGCTATTTCAAATCATTATTATCTTAGGAACATTGTCCAAGTTCATCAATGTCTCCTTATTTCTTTATCAATCCTATGGCATCATTAAAGTTTATTGATGCTATTTAACTATTTTCAAACATCATCATTTGAGCGCATTGTCAAAGTTCATCAATGCCTTGGAGATATCATAATCCTCATCAAATTCATCAAAATCAATTCAACTTCACATCACTTCCATTAATTCGGCCAATGATCCAATAGTTTTTCCTCTTGGGATGAATAACCTGTAGTTTATCCCTATGTCCTAATTGAATAAACAAATTAAATTTATTTATTCCCTCTTTTCTACGTCTCCACAATTAATTAATTCCAAATAATTAATTGGTTAATTCCTATTTACTAATTTCCATTTTTGTGGGAAATATGAGTTTTTATAATTCAAAATTCCCTCCTATTTTCTGGCCTACATCTCCTATTAATTAGCTCCATGACATCTTCCACCTTTCCCTATCCATTTTTTTTAATTGTGCTTCCATTTACTATTAATTTGCTTCTTCCATTTACCCCTCAATTATGCATTGATTTATGCATACTAATTTGTGCATTCCTTTCCAATTCTGCAAATTGTCTCTCATTTCTATAAATTGAGATTCAATTCTCTCTTTCAAGTTTTAACCACTATCTCCCAGTGTTCTTTCTATCAACTTGGCTTTTGAATCTTTGTGCAATCTTGTCATTGGAAAAGAGAAAAATAATCAACTCTATGGAGAAGAAAGGAGAGCATTTGAGCATCATTTGAAGGGGGTTTTATGTTTTGTTTGCATATGTTTTGAATTCTCATTTCAATGGCTCTAATGTTAGATTAGATGGGTTTTCATATTGTTTAGGGTTTGGTGGTTACCTATATATGCATTTTATACCTTTTTTTGGTCTTAGATATGAGTATGTAGACCAAAAATAAATTAAAGGCCAGGTGATAGCAAATCAGCCTGCAGAAGCACTAGTTCCAGATGATCACCCCTTGCTCTCAGAATTTCCAGATGAGTCTATTTTCACATTCACAAAATCTAATGAATTGTAACTATATTTTGATGGCTCACACACTAGGAATGGATTAGGAGTAAGATTCGTGTTTGTCATTGCACAAGGCGATGTAATACCAAAATCACAAAGAATTGTATTTGACTACACCAACAACATCGCTAAGTATGAAGCCCTCATTACTAGGCTCAAGATTTCTATCCAATGGAAAATTCAGCATCTTAAAGTGTATGGTGACTCCCAATTAGTCATCTAGCAAGTAACTGATGACTATGAAACAAAAGATGAAAAATTGATACCTTACAAATAGTTGGTTGGTTTTATAAAGGACCAATTTGTTACAATAAGATTTTAGAAACTTCCCCAGGTACACAATAAGAAGGCGGACTCTATGGCTACAATCGCCTCTATGATTCAGATGCCAAACAATGAAGAACGATGTGAATTTCTTGTCGAGCAGTTGTTTCTTGTTGCACTTCATATTCCATAATTTGAGCTCATGTGTGATATTGTTAGTCCCGATTTTACTTGGTACCAAGATATTTATGATTACCTACCTCCTCTATCTAAAAAAAAACTTCAAGCCCTTATTCGTGAAGCCTCTCGATATGTCATCACCGGTGATACCCTCTATAGGAGAGATTTTGACCAAACCCTCCTCAAATGGCTCAATTTTTGAGAGGCTAAAACTGCTTTACATGAGGTCCATGATGGTATTTTTGGAGGAAATTTTAATGGTTTGTCTTTCTAAGAACCTAGTAAGAGATGGATATTATTGGCGCACCATGGAGCAAGATGCGCACAAGTTTGCTAAAAATGTTATAAATGCCAGATCCATGGCAACTTGATTCATGCTCCAGCTCAAGTTCTGTAGCTAGTTGTTCCTCCATGGCCCTTTTCCCAATGGACATTTGATCTTGTAGGGAAGATTACACCTCTGTCTTCTGATGGCCACAATTATATCATAATTACAACTAAGTATTTTACCAAATGGGTGGAGGCTATCCCTATGGCATATATCACAGGCAAGCAAGTATCAAAATTTATTTTAAATTATATCATTTGCTGCTATAGAGTTCCTTTAGCTATCATTACCGATCATGGTAGCCCATTTCAAAATAAATATGTTACAAATCTTTGTGAGAAGTTAAAAATCCTTCATGGATTTTCTAGCATTTACTATTCACAAGGTAACGGTCAAGCAGAGGCGTCTAATAAAACAATAATTAAGATCCTTCAAAATATTGTCAATGATGTCGGTCGAGATTGGCACTTGCAACTGAATCCATCTCTTTGGGCCTACTGAACAAGCATTCGCACCCCCACTGGTGCTACTCCATACTCTCTTGTCTATGGTACCAAGGTCATCTTACCTCTTGAAGTTGAAATTTCATCACTAAGAGTATCTTAGCAAGGCGTTATTGATGATGAGAAATATAGATTTTATGGATTGCATGAGCTTGAAATGCTATATGAGCAGAAACTAGCTGCCTTGGTCCACTTGAAAGAATATCAAAACCATCTCAAATGGAGCTACAATAAGAAATTCTGAGCCCACCATTTAGAGATCATAGATTTGGTTCTCAAAATGAGTTACAAAACTCATCCACACAGAGAGAGGCTTGGGAAATTTGAACCAAGCTGAGAAGGACCCTATATAGTCACAGCAGCATATGGGTCTAGAGTATATCAGCTTGCAACACCAGAGGGAGAACCATTTTCACAAGTAGTGAACAACATGCGCCTCCATAAATATTATGTATGATCCTGAAAAAAATACAAAAAATTGCAAAAAGTTCCTAAAAAAATACATAAAACATTGCAAACGTTTCTGCAAAAATACAAAAAAAAGGTACAAATTTTTTTTTTTAAAAAGAGAAAAAATTTGTCTTGATGAAAACCTGGTAAACAGACGTCTTGACATGAAAAAATAGAAATAAAGAGAAAAATCACTTCCACAAGTGAAAACTTGGTAAACAAGCGCTTTGGGAAAGTACCGTGGTGAAAACCTGGCAAACAGGTGCCACGCATAATAAGTTGTTGCTCCGACATCTATCATGATTCCACCTGGTATACTTTTTCCCTTTCCTAATCATATCTTTTTGAATTGACCCTACTGCCCCTTTATGGCCTGTAATTGGTTGATTTTCTTTGTCTTTTCCTTGGCACACCCAGTTTATATGTATCTTTGGCCTCTGTATATAATTTGTATTCCGTCTGGGGATAGATTCCTAGAAATGATTGAATTTGAATTTGAATTTGAACTAGGGGCAAGACCTTGAACGTGGTTTATTCATGAGATTCCTCTCCTATCAGATTGGATATAACAACTTGTAAATATCTTAATGTCCTAAAAAAAATCCTAAAAATCCAAATAAGAGGCTAAAAATTCTAAAAAATCAAACAATGTCCTAAAAAAAATTATAAAAATAAAAAACGATCCTTAAAAAAGACCTTAAAAAAATCACATATGATGCTGAAAAAAGTCTCTAAAAAGAATAAAAAGTCATGAAAAAATCCCTAAAAATCGTAAAAAGTCCTAAAAAAAAATATTATCAGAAAAAAATTCAAATATCTCAAAAATCCTAAAAATTGCAAAAAGCTTCTTCAAAAATCTGCAATAAAGTTGTACATACTTGTCTTTCTTTTGTGTAACAATCATCATGTGTGTGGACATCCATGACAGATCCATCATTCTGTAGTTAACAAAATCATGTTCTCACAAGCGTCAGCTGAAATATTGTGATTCAATACTCAATCTATTTGGACTTGTTTGATCTTTTGATCTTTACTATCAACCAATCAACCTATCCAATCTATCAATCATTCATCCAATTAGTCAATTAAAGCTAAGCTATCAAACATAGAACATTTAATGCACATAACAAAAAGATCAGAATAGATGTTGGCTCACATTGTTTCAGTGAGTGTTTTATCTTTTCTTGATTTTGTTTCCTTTGGTCATGTTTCTATGCTACTCGATGATATTATCAGAACTTATGAGAGTAGTCGGGATGGTTCATGATCATTTTTTGCTTTTTCTTTTGCCTATTTGTTGATCTCATGAAATTTTGGGGCATGCCTTCTACATGCTTCAGGATGGAGAAGATCATCCTTTGTCTGCATCATATTTTTTACGCAAACGGATGGCTTTCTCGCTCTGGATTTTGTGTCATGATGTGTTGCATTGGGTTTTTCAATATCAAAATAAGATCTTATGACATAATTGCACTTATGAAATCCAAAATATTTCTATCTTACAAACATTTCTTCATTGAATTTATGCTTTCTTCTAACACTTCTTCAGTCAGTCTCCACAGTCGTCTTGGTCTAGTACTCTGGTACACCAAAAAACATGTGCATCTTGCATTCATTCCTTTATAAATGAGAAAATTACAAAAATACATTTGCATTTTGCATTCATACATTTTCAAAAGCTGCAAAATTTTGAAAAATAAAAAACAATGATTGCATTCATACATGTATATATTGCATAAAAAAGAGATACATCGCAGTATATAAGCATCATCATATAACAGGAAAGTAAAATCATGTGCATAAGCATCCATTATGTACATAGGAAAAAACTGTCATAAAGTAGCTGCGTATCATATATATCTTGAAAAAGTATCACAGTACAAAAATCAAGGTGTATGTATACACTGAGGCCCATAGGCTCATAATCTATAACATCTCTATCCAAAATGTCTCTTTGCTAGAGAGAATCTCCTATCATCCTCTACTCTCTCGATCCTCCCGATCCCTGTCTTGTCTAGAGGATGAAGCCCCTCCTTTCTAATATCCTTGTTGTCCTGACCTCAGTGGCCCCATCGGTCCTAGCACTCCCCTGTTGCTCTATATCCTACAGGATTGCAATCTACTGGAAGACGCTCTGTAACACGGTGCCCACTTCTCTCATGGCACATATCTCTTGTACATGTCTTTCCAATACTATGACTCTGCTCGAGCATCCCCTAAAATCTCTACAACCTAGTGTGCACTTATATTTGTGATGGTACTGATGAACTATCATGACTCCTCCTCAGCCCTCTATGCTCTAGAAATAGTTTTATCTCGAGAGGAAATCAAACTATCCCTCTCTACTGTCAATATGTCCACCTGTGTTGTGAGTGATGCTCTCTCTACACTCCATGATTCCCGCTCTGTACTTCATGATTCTCTCTCTACGGTCCATGCATCTCTCTCGAGGGTCAGTTGATCTATCTGGCTAGTCATCTCTATAATGCATTGTCTCTACTGCCTACCCTCCTCAATCCTGTCATTGGGCACCTGTATGTCATCATCCTATTGATGACATATAACTGATTGAATGTTTGAATATGTTAAGTTGATCACCAAAATGCAGAAAGATAGTGCAAGACATTAAATTAGTTAATGGATTGTATTGTCATTGATGTCAACTTGATATAATCTGATTGGTTATATACAAAGTGTCAAAGACTTCAAAGAATCGGAGGGATAAAGATTATGCTTTCAGTAATGCATAATAGATCAGCATTCACTAAGTGACTACAAACACCAACTGTTAGTGGAACTCGATGGACACATAAATCTGAAAGCAAAGTCACAGTGATGCCCGAGAAATAAAATTGACAAGCATTACCGATGAGAAGAATCACAAGCATAACCAATGAGCAGAACTTCACAGTGATGCCCGACAGATAGACAACCTTGACGGAGATGCCTAAGGAGAACTGAAGTGTTGACCCAAGCTATCAAAGAGTTAAACACCAAAATTAACTGAAGTTAAAGCCATTATAAATTAACTAAAGTTAAAGCCATTAGAAATTAACCGAAGTTGTTAACATTGTTTTCATCGACAAGTTAAAGCCAAAGATAAGGAAAAGATTTAAAGTTTTTTTATTCAGTTGTTAACGAGAAGTCTATGGGATAAAACTAAAGTAAATCTTTAAAGAAAGATTGGCTAAACTTGTGGATCATGCCAAGAACAAGAAAATCAAGAAGTGAGAAATGGTGATATCATGTCTATAAAGAGACAACCTAATTCATTATGAATTAGGGGAGTGAATAGAAAAGAAGGATGCTGGAGAGAAACTAATGAAGAAAAACTTCATACAGTCCTGATCAATCAAGCTGATGAAAGAGCTAAAGATTTCTGCGGACACCAAGTAACACAGAAGCACAGCATCACCGAGCTAAAAGAAGTGGAGAAAAGGTATTGAAAATACATATTGATCAGAAAGGTATTATGAGCTAACAATAGATCTAAAAATCTATAGGTCTAAGTTGTATGTGTGAATATATCATTTATTGTTTTAGTTTAACCATTAATTTAGAAAGGCTCTTAACTGAGCAGGACTTAACAATCCTTTCTATATTGAGATATATCCCAAGGAGTATCAAAAATTTTGATCGTTAAGATAGTATGAGATGCCAGATACTATTTGGAAAACTACACTGGGTTTGGTCATAGAAGGTACAATAGAGATGCCCGATATCAAGTTACAAACTATTCTATCTAAATCCTCTAACAAAGTCACACCTAACAGTATGTTTTTAACCTTTAACAGGGTTGGCTCTTCACTGAGCTCACTTTAGAAGAGTGAAAATTTTGGGTTACCGGTCCCAAGTGATTTTTCCCTTAATAGGGTTTCTACTTTAAAAATCCATGTGTCAATGTGTTTATAAGTCATTAATTTAGTGTTTTTCATTACACATAACTAATCTGGATTGATCGGTATACACTAAGAAATTTAATGTTTTTCGATAAATGAAAGATTTCTAATCGGTAAACAGTAAGAATAAGGTTTAACTGTGAACTCTGAGCAGTAGTTATTTGTTAAGATTGTTTAAAGGCATTCATCTTGTAGGACTAAAGATAACTAGAGGCTTAATATTGTGGTACTAAGTGTGTTGGGTTGATTTATTGAAATATTTTTGAGTCCACTGATTCACCCCGCCCCCCCTCTCAGTTATTCTAACAATTGGTATCAAAGCTTGTGTGCTTAGAAATTAAGTTTAACAACTCAAGAAAAATATCACAAGATGAACAAACAAGATGTGCCCAAGTTGAATAAAGACAACTTTGCATCATGGAAAAGAAGAATAAGAATCCACCTATCAGGTATTGGTAATGATGTTACTCAACACCTTGATACCAAATATGTGTTTCCTATAGGACCTCACACACTTGATAAATTGAGAGAAAAGCATGATCATAATTGCATGATGATAGAACTTTCTTAATCACTCTTCGATGTTGAGTTTGAAGATGTCAAAACTTGCACCTCTACAAAGAAAATGTGGGATAAATTGAAGTTGGTACATGGAGGAGATGCTAATGTACTAAGATCCAAGGTAGAAAGCCTAAGAGGGAGATTTGATGACCTAAGGATGAGAGAAGGAGAAAATATCACTCAATATAGTTGCAGAATCAAAGATGTAGTCAATGCTATCCAAGGAGTTGGGGGTGTACTTGATGAAGAGACAGTGGTAAGTTAAATCCTAAGAAACTTACTACTTGTATATGCTATTAGAGTATCTCCTATACAAGAAATGAGAGCAGTTGCAAACAATAATGTTACTCTGGATAGTCTAACTGGTAGACTGATTTCATTTGAGATGAATAACTTTGATAATAGTGTCTTACCATCTATAGAGTCTGCATTCAAATATTCTTTAAAAATAAGTAAGTCAAGGCATAGAAACACTATGAGGAATGATAGTGAAAGTGATAATGAGGATCGAGGACTTGATGAGATTGAAGCACTAATGGAAAGAAGATTGTAGAGAGGCAAAGATAGATACAAAGGTAAATTATCACTTGTATGTTTTAATTGTAAAGAGGTTGGACACTTTGCTGCAAGATGTCCTAACAGAAGAAAAGATGACAAAAGTAATGACAGAACATATGAAAAGAAGTTTGACTGAGGTGATAATAGAGATTACCAAAGCAATTGAAAATCTAACAGAAGAGATACCCGAGACTACAAGGACAAAGGAAAGAAATATTGTTGCCTACCTAAGACCAGCGCTGATGATACTGACACTGAATCTGAAGAAGACATTGAGATGGTATTTGTAGCCATGAAGGATGATTCAGATGATGAAGAAGAAAGGTATGTAGATACTGCACTCATATCTAAGGTTAGTAAGAATGATGTCTAGATTATAAATAGTGGCTGCACTTACCACATGACTGGTGATAAACAAAAGTTTGAAACTTTTGAATACTATAATGGTGGATCAGTAAGAATGGGAAATGACACACCTTGTCCAGTTGAAGGTAAAGGAACCATAATGTTGAATAACTTGATCAAATGTGAAAATTCTTACTGGGTAAAAGGACTTAATTATAATCTGTTAGGTGTTTCAGAACTAAATAACACAGGTCACTGAGTAGCATTTGAGAATAAGAAGGCAAACATCTTCAATGAATTAGGAAGGTTGATCGGAACTGGTGAAAAGACAAAAGGTAACCTTTTCTATCTTGATGACATTAACACCACTTGTTTAATGGCTAGAAACGAAGACATATGGTTGTGGCATAAGAGATTATGTCATGTGAATTTTGACAACATGATAAAGATAAGAAATAAAAGAAGAGTAAGAGGCTTACCAAGCATGTCAAAGCCCAAACATATCAAGTGCAAGAATTGTCAAAAAGGTAAGATAACAAAGTCTAGTTTCAAGAGAAAAGTCCATACATCTAAAGCAATTCTAGAATTAGTCAATACTAATTTATGTGGACCCATGAGGATAAAGAGCTACTATGGAGATAGGTATTTTATTCTCTTTGTAGATGATTATTCTAGAATGATGACAATTATGTTCTTAAAAGATAAATCAGAAGCACTCACAATGTTTAAATGGTATAAGGCTATGGTAGAAAAGCAAAGTGGTAAGGAATTGAAATGCTTAAGATTGGATAGAGAGGGGAATTTATTTTAGATGAATTCACTAACTGTTGCAATGAGCATGGAATTAAAAGATAGGTTTCTACACCAAGAACACCACAACAAAATGGGATTGCTGAAAGGAGAAATCGATCAATTGTTGATTGTGCAAGAACACTAATGATTGAGAAAATCATCACTCAAAATTTCTAGAGGGAAGCTATCAGTAATTTTGTCTACACATTGAATAGAGTACAATTGAAGAAGGACACAAAGAAGACACCCTATGATCTTTGGTATGGTTACACACCCAATGTAAGTTACTTCATGATTTTTGGTAGTCAATGTTATATTTTGAAAGATGATAGAAATGGAAAGCTTGAATCCAAAAGTGAAGAAGGTATCTTTCTAGGGTATTCCACCAAAAGCAAGGCTTATAAATGTCTTAACAAGTCCTCTAACAAGATCATTGAAAGTGCAAATGTAAGAATAGATGAATTTGCAAAAAAGAATGATAAGGAAAGAAGAAAATAAATAGAAGACTACAATAAAAAATTTTACACTGAAGAACTTGACACTCTACCCGAGCAACAGTGTATCACTCCCGAACAACAGAACATTGCACCTGAGCATCAGGCTACAATTACCAAAAATTAGGAAAATACTCAAGATGATGTACCAAGTTATGGAGATTAGAATGAAGGTCAAGATGATAATCAGAATGATGGAAAATTAGCTGAACCAAAACTTGCCAAGTATGTTAGAAGAAATCATCCAAAGAATTAGATCATAGGAGATAAGAAGGCTGGAATGAGAACAAGAAGTCACTAAACACTAGATGTTTACTTTGTGATTTTGAACCTAAATCTATTAATACTGCACTTGAAAATGAAGAACAGGTCAGTGCTATGAATGAAGAAATAGAATAGATTAAGAAGAATGGTACATGGACACTATTACCAAGACCTAATGACAAGAATGCCATCAATACCAAATGGATATTCAGAAACAAGCTGAATAAGAATGTAGAAGTCACAAGGAATAAAGAAATATTAGTATGCAAGGGGTATGCACAAGAAGAAGGTATTGATTATGGAGAAACCTTTGCACCCATTGCTAGACTAGAAGGAGTTAGAATTCTTCTTTCTTATGTTTCATTCAAAGGATTCAAGGTATACCATATGGCTGTCAAATGTGCATTCCTAAATGGAATACTGGAAGAAGAGGTATACATTGAACAACCAAAAGGGTTTGTTGATCCAGACAAGAGAAAAATGGTATGTATACTAAATAAAGCCTTGTATGGATTGAAACAAGCACCTAGAGCCTGGTATGAAAGACTTCACTCCTATCTCATAAGCATTGAATTTGTAAGAACAAGTGAAAATAGAAATCTGTACTTAAAAGAAGATACCGATGGTAATATTCTATTTGCTGAAATAATTTTTGATGATATCATGTTTGGGGGTAATGAAATGTTATGTAAATCCTTTGCTAATGAAATGAGCAAAGAGTTTGAAATGTCTATGTTTGGGGAGATCAAATTCTTTCTTGGTCTACAAATTCTTCAACAAGATGTAGGCATATATATCACTCAGTCCAAATACATCAAGGAAGTGCTGAAGATATTCAAGATGGAAGATTCCAAACTAGTTGGAACACCTATGGAAACCAGATGTAAGATGACAAAGGAAGACAAATCAAATGAGGTAAATAAGACCTTGTATAGATCAATGATTGGAAAACTAATGTATGTTGTTCATACCAGACCAGATATAGCACATGTAGTTGGAATAGTCGCAAGATTCTCTACTAATCCCAAAGAATCACATATGACTACTGTCAAGAGAATTTTGAGATATCTAAAGAACATCGGGGACTATGGATTATGGTATAAAAGAGAAGGAAAAATTTGAGCTTCAAGTCTATACATATATTGACTGGGCTGGAAACATATGGAAACATAGATGACCGAAAGAGTACAAATGGAGGAACATTCTTCATGGGTGATAGACTCATCACATGGATTAGCAAGAAGCAAGGATGCATCTCACAGTCTACTGCAGAAGCAGAATATGTGGTTGTTGCTACAAATTGCTCCAATATTGCATGGATCAAACAATTGTTGGAAGGAATGAATATGAAGATTCTTGAACCAGTGATTATCTACTGTGATAATACCAGTGCAATAAACATATCAAAGAATTTACTCATGCATGCTAAGACTAAGCATATAGAAATCAAGTATCATTACTTAAGAGAACAAGTGAAAGAAAAATAAGTGATACTAGAATATGTTCAATCCAAGGAAAAATTAGTTGACATCTTTACCAGGCCATTACTAAAAGATACATTTGAGTACCTGAGACAGAGACTAGGGGTCCAACCCTTGTCTATCGGTCAGTAAGCTGACTAGGAGGCTACATAAGCCTATACACAAATCAAAAGATCGTTCATGTTGATGCAAGCACAGAGATGGAAAGAAAAGATACATTTGTACAAAGTAAGGTACATATCTACACCAAACACTAGATTCACTGTATTGTTGATGGATAGGCAAATTCAAGGAGTATATTATAGAAAGGGATGGAAGATGATATGGAAGAATTGTTTGGCATTGTTGTCAAAGGGAGAGATTATCTCATTATTAGGGAGAGATTATATCATTATCCACTCATTATCTATGGAGAGAAGTTCCTAATAATTCAAAGGGAAAGTTAATCATTACCCAAAGGGAGAGATTACATATGAAATATCCATCAAAGGGAAAGAGGTATCAAAGGGAGATAATACATACTAAGGGAGAGATTGTTGTCAAAGGAAAAAGAGATAATCAAGGAGAGGAACAGTCAAGGAAGAGCACATATCAGAAATAGAATCAGAAGTTGATATATCTATCCAGTAAAGGGATTAAAGATTGAAGAAGACACTCTACAAGAAACAAATCTAAGCTATATGAGCTTACCAAGAGCCAGACATTTGTATTAGTTATAGAAAAAAAATATTTGGGAAAGATGGATGAAATACACTTGATATATTTTATAGTGTATTAGCTATAATATAGTGTGATAATATAGTGTGTTGCCATCAATGCCAAAGGGAGAGATTGATGACATATAACTGATTGAATGTTTGAACATGTTAGGTTGATCACCGAAATGCAGAAAGATAATGCAAGACATTAAATCAGTTAATGGATTGTATTTTCATTGATGTCAACTTGATATAATCTTATTAGTTATATACAAAGTGTCAAAGACATCACAGAATCTGATGAAGGGCGGTCCCCTTAATACCACAAACACATAACATAAACAGAGAAACAACCACAATATGCAAGAGCAGAAAATTGGCTTCTTATTATCTCCACAAATGTGGAATTACAAACTTTCAGAATTACAATATGCAAAGCCAGATGGGCATTCCCTTACAATATTCTGTAGGACAAAGCCTCAAATTATTACCCAGATCTACTACCCAGAACTATTATGAACTGCCTAAGACAATAATACAGCCTTCCTTATATAGGCAATTTTCCACCGCCTGGGAAGGTTCCAGAATAAGGCCGACCAAACTTAGAATTATTTTATTTTACA
>MU228302.1:727380-755874 GCA_018584345.1 Thuja plicata
AAAGATTGAAATTTAGCTAGCATTACATCAGCTTGAGACAGCAAGACAGGAATTGAGAAAGTCCTTGATATCTAGGAAAGATTTGGCCAAACAAATGAATGACACTCATTATCAGGAAGAAGACACTGTAAATCTATTTCAAAATGGAAACTCTACTGAGAGCGATGCATCAATTTCATATCTACTGGAAAGGAACAATACATTGTGCAAAGAAGTCAGAAACCTAAAAAGAGAACAAGAAATGCAAACAGTAAGACTATGTGAAGTAGTGGAACAAAATAAGAAAGCTAAAGATCACAAAGTTATGGCTGACGAAGATAAAAGAATGATGACTATCAGACTTGATGAAAGGACACATGATGTATAAATGATGACAAATAATCAGGTTGAGATGGTGAATCAACTACTACTTGCAAATCAGGAGATCAGTAGGAAAGAAATCGAAATTGTGAATATGAGATCTGAGAATAGTCAATTCAAAAATGAATTGAGATCTGAGAAAGGGCTTAATGAAAGATTGACTAGACGTAATGAAGCTTTGACTCATTTTGAAAAAATAATGGAAGCATCAAGGAGATCTAAAGATTCTTCCAGATTAGGTCATATCGAACAACAAACATCTACTAAGAAAGGAGAATCATCTAAGATTGGTGAAAAGAGGAAAGCAAAGTCAAAGAACATCAAACCTGTATGCCACCACTATGGAAAATTAGGACACACGGCAAATATCTGCCGAAGCAAGAATAGTAAGTCCAATCCTAAACCTAATTTCAATGGTTATTTCTTTAACTATAAGAAGTTTGGACATCAAGCACATGAATGTTGAGAAAAGGAAAATAATGCACCTCCCACACCTAGATTCAATCGGTATTGTTACAACTGTCAAAAATTTGGACATAGAGCACAAGAATGAAGATCTAATGCTAAACAACAATGAACATCAAAGACACAAGAAAAAGTGTCAAGGAAAGGCAATACTTACATTTGGGATTACAACACATGGCATAGTTATCATTACTGTGGTCAGTATGGGCATGTTCCAAAAAACTGCATAAAGACACATTTCAGAGGAAAATACAAGAGTTGGATGAATGGAAGCCTAGTTTTCTATAATTATCTGAAAATCGGTCACACTAGGAAGGATTGAAAGACAAGGGTAACTGCTCCTACTATTGAATAAATTAGAGCACAGATGAACCAGACATGGATAAGGAAAATAGAACCGAGCAACAGCGAAGCTACTAAAGCCAAGATCACCCAATCTAATAGATCAAGTGATTACACCATCACTAATTAAGAAAAAAAGGTATGTGAGAAACTGTGCTAATATCTCATATCTTTTATCAGTTCCTAACATATAAAGTGCAAAAGTCCATATCTGCATATGTTAAGATGCATCAAGACATATTTTTGAGACATGTACCTATCAAAGTCGATATGCACTATAGGTGTCGAGCAACAATATTATTAAACACTAAGACCGAGTTCTCTAATATGTGTCGAGTTGATATGGGTTACGACCGAGAGATAGACAAGTTTTGTGAGTCAGCCAAGGACAGTTGTTTGGCACTCACTCAATGGATAGAACATTTATTGCAAACCTAAATTTTGACCTTTGGAGCCTATAAAGGAATGAGTCGTTCATTACTAATTTTTCACCTTGCGATTGAGAATTTCATAGAGTGTTGGAGCATTTGCAAACTTGATTTCTGCAAAGATCTTTCGAAGACTTCTACAGTGTGTCATCAGCTATTCTGAGTAAAAAGTGTGAATTTTGACATCTACCGAGGTATTTTTTTCATCATCTTTGAAACCCTATTACTTTTTAAATCGTGGCCGCTAGTTCTTCTGTAGTAGTGAAGGGTATGGAGAAGGAGTTTCTAAAAGTTCAATTGGTAAGGAGCGACACCTGTGCGTCTCCTAATTTTTGAGCAGTTCCTAAGAGCGCCATCCAGGGTGATCTAACTAGAGCCCTATCATTGATTCCACCTAAGGTACTCATGATTCATGATATTAGGTCATGTTATATGTGCAAGATAAGTGAAGTTGGTGATCACGAGCTAAGAGAATATTACAACAAATTGTGCAAAGATGGAGCCCTAAAAGTTGAACGCAAACATTTAGCTGAGAGAGGGTTAACTCATGCCCTAGACTTTCTTAGGGATTTCAGAATGGAATGGATCAAGACTATTCTGAGTCATGTACATGACATGAACATATGGCTGGAAAATGGACCAGTTAATATTACAAAGGAAATCATCCATCGCGTAAATGGTTATCCAATTGTTAACAGGAAGAGAACCATGAGATGTCAGAGTAAGGAAAACATAGAAGAATTCACTGGAGCCATTTGGAATAAAAGAGGAATGATGATCTCTACTATTATAGATTTGGAGCTTGATTTTGTAGTTAGGGTTATTGCTCATAAGATTTATCAGTCGAGCCGACTGGACAGTATCCCATGCATTACATTCGACCAGGCTTGGAAGATTGTGAAGAAGGATCATAGTTATGACCTTTTTGAGCTTCAACTAATGCAACTGGCTGAGAACCTTTCTTCTATCCGAAAGGCAAAGAATTCAATGTGTAACTTTGGATCTCTGCTTGTTTGTATATTTTTCTACATACATAATACATTTCCTACTATTGGAAACATAGTGTGGAAAATAGACATGCCTATTACTCAGAAAATCAATGCATTTATTCAGCAATTAGGTGATAACTTTGACAATGTGATGGGAACATATTTTTTTGAATTTAAGAAAAAGATGCGATTAAGGAGTAGAATTCCTAGATCACTAGTTTAGAAACACTATGAGGATGTTTGTTTCCTAGTAGACACAAATTTTACCTATGTGCAGGAAGTAGTGCCGAGGGTATCATGGCTAAGGCCATTACCTTATGAAGTGAACATTGATGAGACATCTGCAACTATAACAACTCTATTGGTAGAGGAAATTGATGGTGCAGCCAAATGTTTTGGAAACTATGAAGAAGCTAAGTCCAAAATCTCTATGGATTTGAAGGCTAGCACTATGGAGATGAAAAGGAAAAATATTGTCAAAATTTTGAAGAAGATGGTTGGAATTGAGAGTGATGACGAAGTAGAGGATGCACCTTTGGGTTTATCAATAGGACATGGAGAAGATATTTCTAGTGAAGAAGAAGAGAGTGAACCTAAAGAGGATATCATTGTGAAAGGAAAAGGGAAGTAGCTAGTGGTTGCCAAGGTAATTAAAGTAAGCAAAGACAAACCTAAGGCTACCCCTCTTATTGCTAACCAGCCTAGGAATAGGGTATCAATTGTTTCATCTCAAGCTGAGACAACAAAAGTATATACAAAGAAGAATGTTGGAGAGAGCAGTTCAGGGAAGAGAAAACAAGTTGAAACTAAGGCAGTACCAAGCAAGATTGAGAAGAGATCAAGGAGGGAACTAATCTTAGAAGAAGATGATGATGAGGAGAAGATAGATACAGATGAACCTAGCAACATACCTACAGCATCACATAAACCAATGACCAGTATTGATGAGGTATGCAAGAATATTAGAAGTACGGCTAGTTTAGTAGGATTTAAATTTATCAAGTATGAGAAGCAATGCATAGAAAACAAGCATAAGATTCAGGAAGCATTACTAGATATGATGTGTACATTCAAGATGACACCGGCTGTAGAGATAGGAAACCTTGTTTGTATAGAAATTTATGATATTTTATCATAAAAGTGGCAGTATGCTATGATGACCGAAAGACAGATAAGGGAAGGAACACTAGCTAAGGTCATTCTTGATTTAACCAGGAAACAGATAGCCAAGTTTATTGAGCAATATCAAAGGAAGTTTATTCCTAAACAAAGATCCTCTGTAATATTGAAAAATGATTTTGAAGGTGTAGTACAACAGAGCACCATAATATGGAAGGAAACTTTTGGGTTAATCACTAAAAAGGATGATGAGAAAGGTGAAGGCACCTCAGAGCTGAAGGAAATGGAAGACCAAATTGCTACTGATCAAACACAAACTAAGACAGAACCACAAGAGGAAACATGTGATGGGAAAACTGTAGATTTGACAATGGATAGTCTCATTGACACTACACTTAAAGATAACAGTAATATGGATGTTGAGGATCAGAATGAGTTGTAAGACATGGGTATCCAATCACCCATTCGTATAATTAAGGCCGAGATAGAGAAAGAAGGAGAAAAGGAGGTAATCAAAACCAATCCACCTATTTTAAAGGTTGTATAAAAAGTTTTAGAGAGTGGAGATAAGATGGAATAAATTGCAAATAAGCATATAGAACAAGAGGTTATACAAGTGTTGGTGGATCTACCACACTCTGTATCATCTACTCCCACTGGACCCAAAATGGGTAGTATACCTGACCCACAAGAAATCTTGACTCAGATGAAGGTAGAAATTGAAATTGATACTGACAAAGGAAAAGATATCACAGAACCTAAGCCAGGTATCGGCTCACCAGAGCTCAAGAAAAGGAAGCTAAACAAGAAAAAGTCACCAAGCTTAAATTTCACATTGGATGAAGTTATTGTGATTCCTAAATAGGATCCTGAGAGTTTGACATATGAGAAAATTTAGACCCTTCAAGACCTATTGAAGAGGAAGAAGAGACAAGAGGAAATGAAGAGGGAACAAAAGCATTAGCAAGTTCTGCATGACATAAAGGATATTTTTGTTAAAGATTTTGATAAGGAAGATGTAAATGAGCAAGCACCAATACTGGAATAGTTAGTTCACATTGTGCAGAAAGTTACTGATGAAAATATTGAGGCAAATGACAAATTATTGTAATGGTCTAAGAGAAGATTTGAGAACAAAGTCTTGGAGAAGATATCTGGGGAGATTGCTACCAAACAGGTTGAACTTTCTTCTCTTGTTGAGATTCTTGAGGAAGTTGCAAATGATGTTTTTTCATTGTACAAAATATTATGTGATGTAACATTCTTTACAAAGGATAATCAATAGCTTATTAAGAAGTTGCATTTAGATATGAAGTCAATAGCAAGTTCATTGAGCATGGATGCTAGTTCTAGCTCCATACATTTTGATAGATTGACTCATGCAAAGAGGAGATTAGCCAAGCTTATGGCTAAAGATGGCCAAATTAGGGCCAAATTAATAAAAATCTAGGCTAATTTGATACCTCATATGGAGGTTATCCAGAAGGAACTAACAACTACATAAGAATTGTTCAAGAGATATTCTCATCTCTCTACTACAAATAGTTTGGTAAGTCTAGCTGTCAAGCTAGAAGTTAATTTGGAGGTTATGAAGTTGGTTAAGGATAGTTGGGATACATATTTTGCATTGATATTACAGATTCATAAACCATTTTTGAACAAATACAACTTAACCCCTACAGCTATCAGTGACAAAAATAAGGGGGAAATAGGAAAGGAAATAGAAAAAGATGTGCAGAGCCAGGTATAAATATCTTTGCTAAAGGCATGTATACTATGTAGATAGTATATGAAGTATAATCTAAGGGGGAGTACATTGTGTACTTAGGAAAATTTTGTGAATTTGAATGATAATTTTTTTTTCCACTAATATCAAAGGGGGAGATTGTTGATCTCTAAGTTTTGTTGATCATTAGTATCCCACACTTAGTCATTTATCTAGGCAGTTTTAGCCAATCATCACTGTGGCCAAGCTATCCGGTATAGGCCGAGCTATCCAGCATAGTCATTGCCAAGTAGATAATAGTTTCTGATTCACACAGTTTCCAAGTTCAATCCATGCCGAGTGCTAGAGTATTTTTGTGCTGAGAAAGACAGTTTTGTTATGTATATCAGGAATGACACCAATTTCAAGCTAAACTATTTTGGTCTGACTTATCTAAGAATTTAATATTTTCAATGGGATAATTACACATTTCATTATTTGATCCAACTACGTGGCATGGAGCCAATCAGAAGTGTGATTTTCCTAAGCGGCATAAGCATTTGATCCTGATCATTGATCTAGATCTAATTGCCAGATCTGTAAAGTATATTAAGATCGCTTCTTACCCTAATTGGAGAGTACTGTGAGAGAAGGTGTATGCATCCATGAGAGATGTACGAAGGGTTGTTTTGAGAAAGGAAACATAGATCTAGCAGAGTGAAAGTGTAGTGACCAGCAGAGAAAATATATATAAGATTATTAGATCAGAGAAGGTATTGAAAAGAGGAGATCCATTATCAGCATCAGAGTGCATATCAAAGGATCAGATCTTGAGACATTATAACAAGTGTATCAGGTGAAATCTCTTAACAGAGTGGTTCTAACAAAACTTTCTAAATCTCTTAGCTGAGTGCTTACTTTTTTGTAAGTTTAAATCCTTTCACAAGGTAGATTGTAATGAATTGTAGCTCCTAACCAAGCAAACCTTTAATCAGGTAGATTAAAAATTTTCATCAAATCTTGTATCCCTAACATGCACACTTTATTTTTGTAGTAGTGAAGTTTTTGTGCGTGTCATCTCCACCCCAGTTTTACCTTATTGGGTTTCTATGTTACCAAATTTTGTGTCTTATGTTATTTATTTACTGTCATGGATTCTACTAGATGATAGATCAATTGTATTTATGCATGATTATGGATTAATTTGTTTTAAGTGATAAAAAGTTAAATATCTTCTTCACCCCCCCCCTCCACCCCTCTCAGTATCTTGCTTTCCCATATTGTATTTCCAACAATAACTTATGATATCTATTAGAAATATGTACTGCCTTTTCCTGATTCAAATGAGAAAAATNTCCCCCCCCCCCTCCACCCCTCTCAGTATCTTGCTTTCCCATATTGTATTTCCAACAATAACTTATGATATCTATTAGAAATATGTACTGCCTTTTCCTGATTCAAATGAGAAAAATGGGTCAATGCCTGAGAAATCTCTAGGTCTCCTGTATTGTGTACAGACCATACTATATTGTCTCCCTCCATCTTCTCTTGAACATTAATAAATGATGGCTTTTGATTCTTAGGAGAAAGAGACCACATTGCTAGGGCTTAAGATTTAGAAGCATAGCCATGCCCTTTTATCATCTCTCCTATTTGTGTCTCTGTAGAAATCTTGACATTAAACTGCCTTCTAATCTAATCTATTATAAAGGATGAAGCCAATACCCATCCTTCTACTAGGAGCATATTACTA
Organism: Thuja plicata; assembly: GCA_018584345.1. NCBI lineage: Eukaryota > Viridiplantae > Streptophyta > Pinopsida > Cupressales > Cupressaceae > Thuja > Thuja plicata. Next base: position 734,542 of record MU228302.1, read on the forward strand.
GACTTCACAAAATGTCTAGCTTCATCATGAGTCTTATTTTTAGACTCTAGATCATATGCTTGGAGGGCTTATAATGCTTCACTTGTAATAGCCTCTCCTCCTTGTGATTTCAATCGTGCTACAACTTTCTCTTGCTTAGCACATATAAGGAAGTCCTTGAGCTCCTTAGTCTTGATGAACTCGTCATCTTTCAGGAACTCCTCTTTTTGTAGTTCCCTTTCATCTCGACACAAAATAAGAGGCATCTCCACATTTTCATCAGTGTCCTCACTCTTTTTATTTGCCTCTCTTATCAATTTCCTCAGTTGGTGATCATAAGCACTGGTCCCTCTGAGTAGGGCACCAATTCTATCATTTTTCTTCTTATGTGTTTTTGCAACAGACGGCTCCCCAACTTCCACTATTTGTTTCCTTTTTGGAGGATCTACATCCACCTCAACCTCATTTTTTTCTGTCAAATCAATAATATTTTCCTCATTATGAGGTGGGTGATCCTAGGGTGGTGGGTTGTGTATAGAATAGCTACTGCTATATTTTGATGATCATTGCTTGTTGGGACCTTTGTCCTTATCTTCAATCTAATCTTCAATTTGATTACTGAGTAAGCCATGTGATTCAATCATCTTCTCTAATCTTTGTAGATAGGGCATACCTAGGAAATATCCACCAAATGGGATCCCTTTCCTCTTTAATTGCTGCTCCAAATCCATTAAATCATGATACTTTGTCAATCTTCCTGCAATTACATCCTCTTCAAGGATGTTTTTGATCAAATCTTCCTCCTCACAGGGCTGATGCCTTTTGGTGATGGGAATGGTAGGTGTTAAAAGTTTCTTGGCACTTTCTATAAAGCCCTCTGTATCAATATATCTATATAGGGAAAAATTCATCATGTAGTGCCTCAACCATCCATTAAGAGGGTCATAGGATCTCTTTCCAATTGTAAAATATGAGGAAATGAACTTCCTTGGTGTGAAGGTACTTTTCATGTGTGAGGCTAAGTGCTCTCTATCTGTTAACATAAGTTTCCATAAAAACTCCATTATTACAATTCTGGGCAGTACTCTATAAGGCAAGATATGTGGTGGCTATGAACAACCATATACTCTGATTAGTATAAAATTTTGGTGACAATAGAAGTCACCCCAGTTATGGTCTCCATTCCATTTGTCAACAAATTGACAAGATCTCAATAATTGTAGCACCTTTACTGGAAGTCTGGCCATATCTACCCCTAAATTGCTCAACAATGGGTAGACTACCCAATTCTCAAATGCACAAAACATGTGCTCCCTAGAAGTATAGTTCCATACCCTTAACCATAACTGCACAAGGTTGCTCTATCCATGATAAAAGATTCTAAGCTATAAATTTAATTGATCCATAATGTTGAAGTTGTAGAACATGATGAGATGCATAAGAAATGAGTACAGCAGAAACTTAGGGATTCCTTCCTTGTTCTGAATATCAACAAATCCTTGGTGCATCTTATCAATTACATACTGGATGTAACCATAATCAATACTTACATAAGGACCTTTTAATTCTAGGATTATCATCAGCATGTCTGATGATACCCTTTCTCTTCCACTGTCTATACCTAATACTCTGCATAGGGCATAGGATATGTATTTCATGTAAAAAGCTAGGTCTTTGTAGAAATATGGTGAAGGATCACTTGGAATAGGGGAAATTTAGTTCCTAGTTCCCCTTGGTGTGTGGGCCTGGATCAATTTAGATACAATACCAACCTCTCTGGTATATTTAGTAGATAGGTCTTTCAAGTTAATATCTCTGGAACAAGGGTTATAGATATTAAAAGATTTCATGAATGAAGCTCGGTCCAAGGTCACTAAAACAATTTCATCATCCTTCTTGATGGTCTTTGATATAGTATCATACCTACTGGCCAACTCTAATATCAAGTCCAGATTGATGAATACATCAGGGACAACTAACTTAGCTAATCCACTGGTCCAGGGGTTTGATATGGGCATAGGGCCATCAGTGTTTTTATGGAAATAAGTGAATAAATGATAACCAAAATAGTTTGGTGTTTTAGCATCTCTGATAAATTCATAATTATCTCCTAGGTATTCATCATTTACCTTTTTTCCCTGACTGGACCCGGGAGCAGTTGGATGAATTCTTCTGAATAGTTCCTCTTCCCTTTTAGGTCATCATCCTCACAGCTCTTCCCACTGATAGAGGTGACACTTACTACCCTGCTCATGTTTTCTGGTGTGAATTATCACTGATCAGATTTTTTCTTTACTGATATTGAAACAAATATTCTCAAAACCCTCACTTCCCACTGTGAATCACTATAACACCTATAACCTTTAGCACTGATAATCACTTACTGGATTCTGAACTAAAAACTTCTCTATTCACTCTGTAGACCTTGATAACTCTGTTCTTACTTAAAAATGCTAATTACTCATGAAAATTCTGAGCTCTAGATTCTTGGAAATTGGTAATATAGAATAAATAACGGTAATGCCTATTACTGCACCAATCTCTTTCATGAATTCACAATTCAATATTTTATGTCTTTACTTCTGCATGCTATGAAATCAATTCTTGCTCCTAGCCATGGCATTTCAAACTGACAGATGGTCAATTTCAAATGATTAATTTTCTTATAAAAACCTTATTATATTTGAAAAGATATCAATATTTGATTCTATTGGCTCTTTAAGAATAGCTTAGCAATCTTTTAATCGCTGAGTGAAATCACTTAATTCTTATTCTCTTCAAGACTCCGCAACTTAAAGCTTTAATAACTTATCTTATACCTTAGGTTTCTTTTAGAGACTATGAGGCTGTATAATCTCTTTGTCTCTTTAAGATTTAATTTACCCTCAGTTTCTATCGAGATTACGTGACTGTCATACAATCATCTTTTAATTGGATGACCCGCGTGCAATCTCATTTACTTTCTGTAGTTTCATTTTCTCATTTGAGCCTACGTGACCACCGTAGATCTGATTTTTAATCTAACAGCTCACGAGTAATCTTGTTTTCTTTTCACTTAACTGCAGTTTAATTTGAGACTTTGTGACTTAAGCAGTCTCCATCTCACAAAAAGAAATTCTTTACCTCACGTTTACTTTGAGACTTCCCGACTAACTCAAGTCTTTAAAAGATTTAGCCTCGTGTCTCAATTTGAATCACCACCGCTGAATTACTAAAATTTTCTCTAACTTTTTGACTTTCTAAAGTGACTACACACCATCCATAGGATCTTTTATTTTTTACGGCTCAGATCTTCTCGCTGAAAACACACTTAAACTTTACTCAACTCATTTTAAACCATATTTCTTATTGTGATATCGTGACCCATTGAATCTTGCTGTCGCTTTAAGATTTTGATAACTCATAGTTTTCCTCACCATTTAACACCAGCTGCTAGATCCTTTTTAAATATGATGGTAGTTGGGATATCTCTTTATCTTTCATCTATCTGCAAATTTTTATCATGACTTCACGCTGGCCACAGGCTCTATCTTTCAGTCGGACGGTAGTCGTGATACCTCTTTATCTTTAACTTAACCATGAATTTTTAAAAATATCACATGACTAAAGGATTTCTAACCACCTTCTTAACCTAGGTTTTATTGCAAGACATCGCGAATGAGAAAAATCAAAGTCCCTGATACATTTCTTAACTCGAGAGTTTTCATGGAGACTTCACGACCACCGCAGGATTACACTTTAGATCGATGGCTATTGCTAAATCTCGAATCTTTTGACTTAACACTTGCTTCTCTTCATGATTACATGATTGCATGAAACTAACCTTAACTCAACTTGCAACTTTGATCACCTTTCAAGATAGCGCGACTGAGTAGACTCGAAGTCGCCAAAGGAATTCTCTAACTCTTGTTTTTAAAAGAGATTATCCGCCAACTACACAATCAATATCTGCATCTATGGCTTGTGTGAAATCTAATAAGGACTAAAAGCATATTCATTTTCTATAGAGACAACCCAACTTAAAGGAAATTGCCAAGTCTCAAAAATAAAAGGAACATTCTCATATTATAACAAGACTACGTGACGTAAATGAATAATATGAAATAAAACACATAACTTAAGTGATCGGGTTTCTCTGAAAAAGTAACAACAAAATAGAAAGGATTTTAATGAACTAGATTTTTTCTTGGATATGCATATAAATTTTACCTAGGGCTTAGGGTTTTTCATTCCTTCTTTATTTTTGGCTGGAAGATCATTATTTACAGAGGGATTTTGACAACTCTAGACAGGATTTTCAACTTTTAGGCATGGATATGACTGAGAACTTCAAACAATTTCTGGCAAGATCCAAAACTAAAATGCAACCAATAGTGGCTCTATATAAGAATGCTTAAATACAATTTTAATGCAAGGACCATAGATCTATGGTTGCCGACCACGCAAAAAATGCTTACTAACCTACTGCAGAAAGGAAACACACAATAGAAAGAAACACACCTATACACATATAATACAAAATTTATTGTGCATGAAACTTTTATTCTCAACTGAAGAAAGGTTTCAAAAAATTTCCATACACTGGCAATTCAAATTCTTCCTCATCCATATTCTTCAAAAGATAGGAATCTTTCCCAAAGCTTTGAGAAATAATAAAGGGACCAAGCCATAAGGATTCAAACTTCTTATGCTTCCCTTTATCTTTAGCTCTCACATTCCACTAGAGTACTAGATCACCAGGCATAAATTTTATGTTTCCTGCTCTCTTATAAAAAATATACTTCATTTTCTATAGCAATTTTATATTTTCCTTCTGACCTTCTCTTCTAACCTCATCAAGCTCTGCTAATTGCATCATCATCGCTTGCATTGGGTCATACATTTCCAACTCTTCTTCTTGCTTAAAATTGTATACTGGTAATAAATTGTTCATAGGCATTCCAGACTATAAACTATATACAAGTTCAAAAGGTGATTTACCTATTTTTTTCTTCACTGTTATTCTATCAACCCATAGAGCAAGTTTTAATTTTGTGTGACAAGCTCTTTTATTGTTTTCCAGGGTCTTCTTCAAAATCTTCAAAATGATTTTATTTCTGGATTATGCTTGGCCATTTTCCTAAGGATTATATGGGGATGAATAAGACATTATGATCCAATATTCATTGCATAATTCCTTGATTTCATCTTATCTAAATCACATAGCATTATCCATTACTAGCTTAGCAGGGACACCAAATCTAGTTAGAATGTTTTCCTGTAAAAAATCAATGGCCACTTTGCTAGTTTCTTTCTTGGTGGGAATTGCTTCTATCCACTTTGTAAAATAATCATTGGTAACAAGTACCCAGCTATATCCTTCACTACATTTCTCTGAAAACACTCCAATAAAATTAATACCCCACATTGCAAAAGGTGCTTCAGCACTCGTAGGGTTCAATAACAGGGCACCTGAGAAATTCAACTTATTTGAGAACCTTTGGCAAGGATCACATTTCCTAAAAAATGCATGAGCATCGTTGAATAGGTTAGGCCAATAATATCCAGCCCTCAAAAATTTATGGGTAATGGTCTTAGTAGAAAAATGTCCTCCACATACTCCAGCATGCATTTCAACTAATACTTTCTCAACTTGGCTTTGATCTAGACATAATAATAGTACACCATTTCTATCTTTCCAATACAAATCTCCTTCAACTAGGGTGTACTTCTGAGCTTTTAGAATGAGATTCCTCTTTTGATTGTTTGTCATAACTTCAGGACACTTGGCATTCTTAAGATAATACATGATGTCAACATAGAAGGCCTGTCTCTCAATATGTGTTACTGTTGAATCTTGTATCACTATGTTACTCATTTGTACCAAGTCTAGGTTTTCTTTTGTCATAATTTTTGCTAGACCTTGTCCTCTCACCAATTTAGTAATATGGATTTCTAAGTTAAACTCTTGAATTATATTAATCTATTTGCATATCTTACCAGTCACTTCTGATTAAGTAAGGATGTCATTTACTATTGAATGAGGTACATATGCAAGTACTTTGGCACAAACCGAGTAGGTTTTGAATGATTTTATAGTTTTCACCAAAGCATATGCCTACTTTTCCATCATTTCATAGTTTAGCTCTGTAGCTTGAAGAGATTTGCTAAAGAATGCAATAGGATGCTCAAATCCCTCCTCATCTTTCTGAATTAAAACAACAGCAATCGTATGAAAGGATGCAAATGAGAATAAAGAAAAAGGCTTACTGTAATAAGGAGATTTTAAAACAGGGGCCTCTTGAACTGATTTCTTAATCTTTTCAAAAGATAAATGAGCTTCTTCATTCCACTAGAATTTTGCACTTTCTTTAATAACTTAATAATTGGTTTGACAATTTTAGCAAAATTTGCAATGAATCTTCTGACAAAATTGATCTTTCCTAGGAAAGATTGCACACTTTTGAAGTTCCTTGGAGCAGTGACCTTTTGAATAGCTTCTATCCTTTCAGGGTCAATCCTTACTCCATCTTTAGACACTATATGTCCCAATAACTTTCCCTATGTGACTGCAAATTGACACTTTCTAGGATTCAGTGAGACACTATATTCTAAAGCTTTATTGAATTTTTTTTCTATATATTCACAATGATCCCCTGCTTTCTTAGAAAATGCAGTCAAATCATATTGGTAGATTACCATGAATAGATCAATAAACTCTTTGAATGCTACATCCGTGGCTCTCTGAAAAGTTTCTCCCATATTTATTAGTCCAAATGGCATTCTAACATATACATAAATTCCCCAAGGAGTAGTACATGCAGTCTTAAACTTATCTGATTGTTTTACTAGTATCTGGTTGTAGCCTGAAAAGCCATCCATCATTGATAATAGATCACAACTAGTAACCTTATGCAACATTGCCTCCATATTTGGTAGAGAATAATTGTCTTTTAAGGAAGCAATGTTCATATTTCTAAAATCAACACATAATCTTATGTCACCATTATTTTTTCTCACTGGTACTAGATTTGAAACCCAAGTTGAATGTTGAATAGGCTGGATAATTCCTACATCTTTTACCTTCATCAACTTCTGTTGCATTTTAGGAGCCAATAATGGATTAATGGGTCTCTATTTTTGTCTAAATGGTTTTGCATCTGATTTGAGTGGGATTTCATAAGACCATGCAAATACATTCTTATGTTTTCTTAATAATTTTATCAAATTGGTTCTGACATGGGAATCCAATCCTTTTCCAATATAAACTATCTGAGGAGTAGTCTCTGATCCCAAATTTATCTCCTCTAAATCCTCAATTTTGGTATTGCTTATTCTTGACGAATGTTCACTCTGATCACTAAACAATGCTTCTAGTTCTACCAATCCCTTAGGAATCTAGTTAGAACCTAGTTGGACAATCTCATCCCCCAAAACACAATCCTTACCATCAATGACCGTAAGTAAAGCATTGAAATCTATGTGTTGGTCTTCATAATGGTCTAGGCATTTAAGAAATCTAAGGATGTCTTGGTCATCTTCAAATACTTGTCAGTTGTAAATATTGTCAGGGACAAGTGGTCTTGTCTTAATCTCAACTATTGATACCCCATTTAAGGTCAAATCATCAGTTTTCAAAGCAACATTAGCTAAGAAATCTGCCATAATGTTTTTAGACCTTTCTATCAAGTTTATGTTGAAGGCGTCAAAAAATTCAATTTGGTCCCAAATAGCATGTTTATACATTTTGAGTGTATCATTTTTCATAGCATATTTGGACCTAACTTGGTCTACTACTAACTCTGAGTCACCATATACTTTCATACATTTTATACCATGTTTAGCAGTAATGTCTAGCCCTAAAAACAAAGCTTCATATTCTATTGTATTGTTTGTACATTGGAAAGATAACAGGAAAGAATATTTAAATGTTGTACCTGATGGAGAGATAAGTAAAAATCCAGCTCCTGATCCTTCCTTAGAACATGCCCCATCAAAATACATTTTCCATAAACCATCATTCTGTATAATTAATTCCTTTACTAAAGGGTCAACAGTCTTACATTGATGAGCACTCCTTTTTATTATGGAATTCTCCATATCAATATCAACAAAATAATTAATATTAGTATCTTCATGCAACCCAATCATATGAGGTGTCTAGCCTTCTCCAGACACCTTTACATTATTCCAAGCAATATTGAAAGTGGCATAAGACAAATCAAACTAAATACTCCTTCTCATTGAAGCACTCCATTTTTTGGATACCAACATGCCATAATGTGGTGGGATATCAACCACCAGTACACTCATAGTCAGTATAGTATCAGGGCATATAGCCAATTTGTACGGTAAGGCTTCAATGGTTCCAACAATAGGGATCTCTCTTGAATCCATTACTTGACACCTCCCATGAGGAGTATCTACTTGCAATCCCATGGATCTCATGATTTCTGCAGGCATGACAATATTAGATGCTCCTGAATCTATCATGCAATTTTTGAGAATCTTACCATTAATTACCAATGTTAGGAAAAAGGGATCAACAACCCTTGCAGAAGTATTTTTGTTTAGATAAATCTGAAGGATCTCAGAAATCATCTCCTCATGTTCCTTTCCCTTATTGTTAGATTTCTTTTCAACATATTTTGGTTTTTGAGGTTTCATTGCTGATACATTGTTTTACACTTAAAGGACCTTTTTTTTGTGTTCTTTTATCCTTATCATTTCTAGGAATGGTACCTTGACAGTCATTTGAGATAAACATTGCCCCATATCCACTGGAGTATATTTTATATAAGATGTTTTAGTTTTTTCTATAATTATATTGTTTTCCTCTATTTGAACGTTCAGAGTAGGTTCTTCCTTCTTAGATTTCTTATTTTCAATCTTGGGAGAGGAAGCACTAGCTTCTGGTATTTTAGTTTTTCCTTCATGTACATATTTTGGATCACTGGCTTTTTTTACAATTTTGACCTTAGGTCTATTTACATTTTCCCCAGGTCCATCTCTTTTTGGTACATACTTGTTATCTGTCTTATTTTCTTTGATGAAGATGCCTATTAGCTGGCTACCCACATTACCCACAACTCTATTTCTTAAGTGGTAGTTATTTCTTTCTTTGTTCACTAGATCAGTAGTGATTCTAGCCTTTTCTTCATAAGAGGGTTTCCTTATGGTGGTGGTTCTTGGGCTTATATCATCAACTTCCTCTTCATTACTGTCAGATAGGAATTATTAGTGATATACCTTTTTTCTTCCTTGTGAACCATACATGTCATGGTTCTCAATTTCTTCTTCAGAATCTATATCAGAGCATGCATAGGCATTAGTCATATCACATCTTTTGTGATCACATACCTCATCTTCTTCACATTCTTTCTCTTCTTTAGCAATTATGTCTAGGGATACAATGCAAAAATCAGGGTTGTGTGGGGCTTGACAAACCTCACACCAGTAAGTGTCACTGCACATATTCATAGCATATTTATGTAGATGGTCAGGGGTCCTATTTTATGTTTTATCTTTTCTTAGTGGAGAAATAGGCTTTCCATCCATGAATTGAACACCATAAGGATGATTCTGCATCCTATTTTGTGGGTTATAGTTATTTTTATAGGATGGTCTATTATTTTGTGGGCCCTTGTATTCTTTATATTCAGGTTCTTTGTTCCTACTAAAGCGAGCATCATCTCTTCTACCCATTTTTCCTGATACTCTTCTATTCATTTCTATGTTTAATGCCATTTTATATGCATCTGTGAGACTTCTAGGATTTTTATCTCTAAGAGCATAACCCATTTTTGAATCAAAAGAATTTAGGTATGTATCCAAACATACCTTTTCATCTAGTTTGATCTTTTGACGGAGCTTGTGCATGGCTCTCTGAAATATTGTGTTGAATTCAGTAACCTCTTCATTAAAATTCTTTTTTATGTTATTGAATTCATTTAGAAAGAACCCTTCATTGGTTTTGTCACCATATTGGTCTTTGGACAAATCAATTAATTCTTCCATAGATGTAATAGAACCATTAGAAAATCCTCTAAACCATTCCCTAGCATCCTCTACTAGGGATTGAACAAATAGCTTCATTAGGACATCTTCATGATTAATATTTAAATCATCTATGATATCTATAGATTTTCTTAGATGAACTTCACAAGAATTGACATTGTTTCCTGAAAACTTAGGGATTTTTTCTCCAATATCATTAGGAACTGCATTAGGATAACTAGGAATGCCAATAAAAGTGAATTACCTGTACCTTTCTGGATGCAATGGCCTCCTTTGAAATTTTTCATCCTCCTAAAAATAAGCATTCTTGGCTTTTGAAGATGTAGTATTTTCACCACCAACATAAGAATATTTAGAAGATTGCAAAAAGTCAATCTTTTTCTTCATCTCCAAGGTAGTAGCTTCAACTTCTACTTTCTCCAGCATCTTTGCATTAGTTTCTTTATCCCTTCTTGATCTTTCAAGTTTAATGTCTATCTTAGACATTTGTTCAGTTAGGGTTTTATGAGTTTTGGGTTCCTCAACTTCATTTTCAGTAACTTTCTTTTTTCCTTTATCTCTAAAGGTTTTAGGACCTAAACCTTTATGGGTGTCTGGGGTCTCTTGGTCTCTGCGAGACTTCCCAAAAAAATTTACAGCTTGATGTCTTAAAGATCTTCTTCTAAATTTATCAACATATTTTTTGTTCATGTTTTTTCTTTTTAAGATTTTTTTCCCTTTTCTTTTGTTGAATAAGGGCTAACTTCCTCATGAGGATTCTTTCCTCTTCAACAAGCTCACCAGACGGAACTTCAAAATATGAGCTAATAGTGCCAGTTCCTTCTCTTTCACTAGAAGTAGTAGTAATTGTATATGTTTCTAGTCCAAGGTCAGGGGCTTCTTCGTACTCTGAGGTGTTCCCCTCATGACTAGACTAATTTGTATCCTTCCTTCTAGTGTTTTTCTCTTCATTTCTTGGAGAAAATTCATTAATATTTGCTTGATTATTCTTCTCTCTCCAAGACATCTTAGTTCTTGAAGTAGTTGGGATTCCACTGTCCAACTCAACTTCAGGATTATCTCTCATTCTTCACCTAGTATTCATATTTGTAAAATTTGTATAAATATTTCACTTTTGTACTGATTACAGAGATTTACTTTTAGAGTCACCACCCAACACAAGTTTGGAAAATATGAATACTACAAGAATGACCTAGATTGGCAAACTCAACTATAAATTGATTTAACTTTTAAACACCAGAGATATTCTAAATACAAATTTTAATTCCCTAGTAGAGTTGCTAGTTTGTTAGGGATTTGACTTGCAAGAACCTTACAATAGTGTGAATGCTTGCTCTTGTATATTTCAAATTTACCATATGCAAGAAAATCCTAATTAATTAGGATTGGATAATATCCTCCTTTTTTTAGCTCCATAGACTCAGGAAGGTATTATCTTTGAATGATTACTGACTTGCAGTATTAGTTATAGTGGATTAGGTCTTTTCAATAATTTAATGAATGCCTTTTACTATATCAATAAATAGAAAACTATGCAAATGACTGTGATTAATCTGATACAGAGCTTAATAAGCCAAACCATTATTTTGACAATAGAAAATAGTAATGTGATAAGGATTCTCATCCTTCTTCCTTTTATAGTTCTCTGAACTTAGGAGGGTTAACCTATTGATTGATCTTAAATATTTGATCATGAACAATTACTTTTCAAATCATAAACCAGTGCCTAATCCTATGGGCAAGAGAGTCAATATTGAATGTAAATCCACAATCAGGTGATTAATGAAAATAAATACAACCTAGGTAGAATGCCTTACAGACTATCCACTCACTCCTACAACTTTGTTATCAGATCTTAATACCAATATTCAGCTTTCTGGGATCATCTGAAAGAATTATTCCTTGATTGAAGGACCTCACAAATGACTGCACAATTACCTTGTAATTGATATATTTAAATACCTTGCAAACTAAATATATAAAAGCTTGAATAGAAATAAAAAGAGACAACACAAGATATAGAATAGATATTGCAATGTATTTTATTAATGTCTAACTCCTTCAAAATACATTCAATAGACCAAAATATATAGAGGATCGGACAAAATTTAGTAGTCTTCCTTGTAATTATATTCCATCATCTTAAAAAGGCTACAATATGCTCTATATATAGTCTAAAACCATATTTTAATCCTTAAGAAGTAAGGATGCAACAGACTTTGGATGGTTTTAGACCGAACCCTAAAAACATAGAAAAGGATAAAAGACAAGAAGAAACCAAGCAGTGGATGGACAAAAATGAAGAATGAAATCAAATTTGATCTTGTCTTCTTGTGATTACTGGCACCTTTGTCTTTATGTGTTCAGGATAGCCTCTAATATTTGTAGCGAGACCTAGTGACCGCCATTACAAGCTAATTTATGCTAGTCTTCAAGATGACTAACCTCTCTGTGCTCAAGGAGCAGGTTCCAGGTGTCCTTCTACTCTTCATCAATAATATCAAGGTCAACAATGGCAAGATTATTCTTCTTGGGCTTTGTAAGAACATCCCATGCTGTGACATCATCCTCTAATAGCTAATCAAAGCTCTGAATTCTCTCTAGTTGTGTCTTCTACCTTTCCCACCTAGCATCTGTAATGCTCTTGACATCTGTTATAATTTTTTTGACATTTGTTTCAGCCTAAAAGGCTTCATCTAAGATCTTATTATATCGTTCCATATCCAATTCGCCATTGTCAGAAATATATACCTCTTTATTATGTAATAAAGTATCAAATTATGTGCTCCATACTCCTAATGGTTTGATTTGATTATCCTCTGACCTGATTGATGCAACAAATTTATTGTAGTTAGGCCCAAACATATTAATTATGACCTCAATTTTATTTTATTTGCCTTTGAAAAAGGACAAGGTTACACCAATCTATTCTATCTCTTCTCCAACCTGGGTTACATTCTCTAGAAAATTTAATCTCAATGGTTGCATTGATGCTAACCTCTCAAACAACCCAGATATAACTGACCATGTTGCATAGTAGGGGTTCAAAATTGACACAAAATTGTTCACTTCAACTTGTAGGCCTGGAAATTTTCCATAAGCACCATATACTATATAAACTTTATCTTTTAATATATCTATCCTATCCTGCAAAATTTGCATTAAGGCTCCCAAAATAACTTCATTATGCTCTTTAATCACTTGCTATGTTTCTGCTACAGCATACCCTATCTCTTCAGTTTGGATCTCAGCATCTGTTCCTTCTCTAGGGGTAATAGGAGCAACCTCACGCATCTCTTGTAATTTGTGAGTTATTTTTTCAATTATCTTTTCCATTGCACTGATCTTCATTAGACCTAACTCTCTATCCTTTGAAATAAGGCTTGTTTCATCAAATAACTTCTGATATCTATTAGACATATGTACTACCTTTGCCTCATTCAAATGAGAAAAATCGGTCAATGCCTGAGAAATCTCTAGGTCTCTTGTATTGTGTACAGACCATATTATCTTATCTCCCTCCATCTTCTCGTGAACATTAATCAATGATGGCTTTTGATTCTTAGGAGAAAGAGACCACATTGCTAGGGCTTGAGATTTAGAATCATAGCCACACCCTTTTATCATCTCTCCTATTTGTGTTTCTATAGAAATATTGAAATCAGACTGCCTTCTAATCTGATATATTATAAAGGTTGAAGCCAAGTCCAATACTTCTACTAGGAGCATACCACTGGACTTCACAAGATGTTTAGCTTCATCAGGAGTCATATTTTTAGAATCTTGATCATATGCTTGGAGGGCTTGTAATGCTTCACTTGTAATAGCCTCTCCTCCTTGCGATTCAATTATATTGCAACTTGCTCTTTCTTAGGCCATATAAGTAAGTCCTTGAACTCCTTAGTCTTGATGAACTCATTATCTTTCAGGAACTCCTCTTGTTGTAGTTCCCTTTCATCTTGACACAAAATAAGAGGCATCTCCACATTTTCATTATTGTTCACCCTCTTTTTCTTTCCCTCTCTTATCAATTTCCTCAGTTGGTGATCATAAGCACCGGTCCCTGTGAATAGGGTGCCAATTCTATCCTTTTTCTTCTTGTGTGTTTTTACAACAGAGGGCTCCCCTTCTTCCACTCTTTGTTTCTTTTGTGGAAGCTCTACATCCACCTCAGCCTCATGTGCTTCTGTCAAATCAATAATATTTTCCTCATTATGAGGTGGCTGATCCTGGGGTGGTGGGTTTTGTATAGAATAGCTACTGCTATGTTCTGATGATGATTGCTTATTGGGACCTCTATCCTTATCTTCAATCTGACCTTCAATTTGATTAATGAGTAAGCCATATGATTTAATCATCTTCTCTAATCTTTGCAGATAGAGCATACCTGAGAAATATCCACCAAATGGGATCCCTTTCCTCTTTAATTGCTGCTCCAAATCCATTAAATAATGATACTTTTTCAATCTTCCTACAATTATATCCTCTTCAAGGATGTTTCTGATCAAATATTCCTCCTCACAAGGCTGATGCCTTTTGGTGATGGTAATGGTAGGTGTTAAAATTTTCTTGGCACTTTCTATAAACCCTTTGTATCAATATATCTATATAGGGAAACAATCATCCTACAGTGCCTCAACCATCCATTAATAGGGTGATAGGCCCTCTTTCCAATTGTAAAATCTAAGGTAATGAGCTACCTTGGTATGAAGGTCATTTTCCTATGTGAGGCTAAGTGCTCTCTATCTGTTAACATAAGTTGCCATAAAAACTCTATTATTGCGATTCTGGGTGGTACTCTATAAAGAAAGATATGTGGTGGTTGTGAACAGCCATATACTCTGATTAGTGTAAAATTTTGCTGACAATATAAGCCACCCCGGTTATGATCTCCATTCCATTTTTCAACAAATTTACAAGGTCTCAATAATTGTAGCACCTTTACTAGAAGTTCGGTCATATCTAGCCCTAAGTTTCTCAACAATGGGTAGACTACCCAATTCTCAAATGCACAAAACTCATGCTCCCTAGAAGTATACTTCCATACCCTTAACCATATTTTCATAGGGTTTCTCTGTCCATGATAAAACCTTCTAAGCTATAAATTTGATTGATACATAATGTTGAAGTTGTAGAACATGATAAGATGCATAAGTAATGAGTATTGTAGGAACTTAGGGCTTCCTACCTTGTTCTAAATATCGATGAATCCTTGGTGCATCTTGTCAATTACGTACTGGATGTAATCATAATTAGTACTAACATAAGGACTTTTTAATTCTAGGATTATCATCAGCTTGTCTGATTATACCCTTTCCCTTCCACTATCTATACCTAAGACTCTGCATAGGGCATAGGATATGTATTTCATATAAAAAGCTAGGTCTTTGCAGAAATATGGTGAAGGATCACTTGGAATAGGGGCAATGTAGTTCCCAGTTCCCCTTGGTGTGTGGGCCTAGATCAACTTAGATACAATACCAACCTCTCTGGTATATTTAGCAGCTAGGGCTTTCAAGTTAATCTCTGTGGAACAAGGGTTATAGATATCAAAAGCTTTCATGAATGAAGCTCGGTTCAAGGTCACTAAAATAGTGCCATTATCCTTCTTGATGGTCTTTGATATAGTATCATACCTATAGGCCAACTCTAAGATCAAGTCCACATCAATGAATACATCAGGGACAACTAACTTAGCTAATCCAGTGGTCCAGGGGTTTGATATGGGCATAGGGCCATCACTTTTTTTATGGAAATAACTGAATAAATGATAACGAAAATATTCTGGTGTTTTAGCATCTCTAATAAATGTGTAATTATCTCCTAGGTATTCATCATTTACCTTTTTTCCCTGATTGGAGCCCGGGAGCAGTTGGATGAATTCTTATAAATAGTTCCTCTTTCCTTTTAGGTCATCATCCTCACCACTCTTCCCACTGGTAGAGGCAACACTTACTGCTCTGCTCATGTTTTCTAGTGTGAATTATCGTTGGTCAGCTTTTTTCTTTACTGATATTGAAACAAATCCTCTCAAAATCCTCACTTCCCACTGTGAATCACTTTAACAGCTCAAACCTTGAGCACTGATGATCACTTACTAGATTCTGAACTAAAAACTTATCTATTCACTTTGTACACCTTGATAACTCTGTTCTTACTAAAAATGCTAATTAATCATGCAAATTCTGAGCTCTGGATTCTTGGAAACTTGTAAGATAGAAAATATAATGATAATACCTATTAAAGAACCAATGTCTTTCATAAATTTGCAATTCAATCATTTTTGTCTTTACTTCTACGTGCTGTGAATTCAATTCTTGCTCCTAGCCATGACATTTCAAACTGACAGATGATCAATTTCAAATGATTACTTTTCTTATAAAAACCTTATTATATTTGAAAAGATATCAAGATTTGATTCTATTGGCTCTTTTAGAATAGCTCAGCAATCTTTTAAAACATGCTATCATAACTTCTTCATTCTTATTGGTTGTCAATTGTGTAACATGGTGCGGAGAAAACCTCATGTATTACCTTGATCTCACCATGGTTTCCTTCAATGATTGTGTGATTGTGTGATCTCATTGTCATGACGATTTATCCTCAACTCTAGTTATCTATTGAGACATAAAAATAAACACACGATCATCTTTCAGATCAACGGCTACCTCTTTATCATTGAGTGAAATCACTTAACTCTTATTCTCTTTGAGACTCTACAACTTAAAGCTTTAATAACTTATCTTATACCTCGGGTTTCTATTAGAGACTATGCGACTGTGAAATCTCTTTGTCACTTTAAGATTTCATTTACCCTGAGTTTCTATCAAGATTAAACGAATGTCACACAATCATCTTTTAATTAGACGGCCCGTGTGAAATCTCATTTACTTTCAGTACTTTCATTTTCTCATTTGAGACTACGCGACTACCATAGATCTGCTTTTAATCTAACAACTCATGGGTAATCTTGTTTGCTTTTCACTTAAGTGCATTTTGTTGGAGATTTTCTTCTGTGCAAATAGTTGACTGTATGTTTGTCATTGATTAAAACATATAGTATACAATAGTGAACTATATTCACTTTTTAGTATGGATATGTGGAAGCCTTATGCGGTTGTTTTTATGTTTCAAACATAGTTACTAAACCATGTACATACACACAAATTCAGATATTCAGTAATAGTTGAGTTATATTACTTTGTTTACCAGACACAGTTTCAGAAGACTATTTTTAGAAAGCTGACAATAATTTATGTGATTATTCAGTTGCATCTATCTATGGGATATGTGTGTTCAGATTCATGTTTAGTTATGATTATAAGTTAATTAACCAAAGGCGCTAATCGTGTTTCATCTGAAGCATGATGTTTGGGCAATTTTGGTGGAGCCAACTATGTGAAGTGATACGTCTATTCAGTTTGAGTTGCATGGTTCTGATTATGTTGTGTGCTTGGTTTGGCCGACTAAAAAAGCATTGAAGGGATTCCTAAAGCCGACAAAGATCATATCTTTTGGAGAAGATATTTATAGTAGTTCATTTGAATATCACCAAGTGTGAATGATAAGAAAAGAGACAGAAGAAGGATAGAACAGAATGTTGATTGTTTTGGGACAGTAAATTCATTTCATTCATTAGACAAATATCTATGTGAAGAAGTAGTGAAAGAAAAACAATACATTGGAACTGATCAAGACAGTAGGTCTACTTAAACAGTTCATTTTTAGATATAGTGTATATCTATTTTACTAAAGGTTGCATCCTTCGCCATATTAAGGAGTGAGCTTTTGGACAATGAGTCCTCACCCCTAACATGGTTATTTGTAAAAGACTCCTAACAGAGTCTGACCCTTAACCAGGTCATTGTACTTATTTCTTTGTAAAGATCAACTCCTAACAAGGTTGTAAGATCTCCTAAAAGGGATTATTATACTCAAGTACAGTTCTTTGTAGGTGCTAATTCCCACCAGGGTTTTTACCTAGTTTGGTTTCCCCGTAACCAAAATTGTGGTGTTCTATTTTGTGTTATCTTAAATGTGTATGTGCTTATGATGTTCTATAATTAATTGGAGAAACCAATTTAACTTGGTGATAACTGATTCACCCCCCCCCCCCTCTTAGTTATCCCTTGGGACTATTCCAACAATTGGTATCAGAGCCAAGTACCTTGGAGAGAAATCCTAACAACTTAAGTTAGATCAAATGGTGTACTTCAAGAAAGAAAGTCCTAAGTTTGATGGAGAGAATTATCTTGACTGGAAGAACAAAATTATAACACATCTTGAGTGCATTGGTTTTGAGATTTATGAGATTTCTACTCTTGCAATTGATGTTCCCACCTTGTAGAAGAAGATTCTACTAATAAACAAAAGGAATTATTCACTCAAAATTCAATTGACAAAGAAGCCCTAATCAGTGCCCTATCAGACAGTGAATTTTATGAGATCAAGAAGGCAGAAAAAGCATATTCAATTTGGAAATACCTAGAATACATGTTTGAAGGAGACATCCAAACCAAGAATGCACGCAAAAAGACATGGAAGAAAAGATACAACAATTTAGAGATGCTACCTGAAGAAAACATCAGAGCTTACAATCAGAATATTAATGAAGCAGTCTCAGGAATCAGGAACAATGGTGGAGAAATTTCAGAGGATGATATAATGGACAAATTGATGACCACATTGACAGGAGATTGTGAAATCAAGATAAACATCTTAGATGAAACCATGTAATTCTCAAAGGACTTCAAAAGAGAAACCTTGATTAGAAAAATATCAGCATTTGAGATATCAAGATTGAAGACAGAACCAAAAATGGAAACAGCTTTCAAAGCCTCAGTCCATGACACGAAATCCTTGAGCATCTCTAGTAATAATGAGAAAGAAGAAGTTGATACAGAACTAGAGGAAATCATTGCTATGATTGCTAAGAAGGAAAGGAAAGGCAAAGGAAAATATGAAGGACAACTACCATTCAAATTTTTCTCATGCAAAAAAGTTGGCCACTTTGCATCCAAGTGTCCTACAAGAGTCAAGATGTATAGATCATATTACAAACCCAAATATACTAAGGAATGCTATCATGCTGAATATGGTGTAATTGATGATGATTCAGGAGGAGATGAAATTGGATTCATTGCAATTAAAGATAATGAAAAAATGATTTAAACAATAGAAATTGAAGATGAAAAGAAAGCACAAGAATTGGCTTTAGTTTCACAAGCTGACATCAGAACAGACTGGATCATAGACAGTGGGTGTTCACATCACATGACAGGTGACAAAGACAGATTTGTACATCTAGACAAGTACAAAGGTGGCATGGTCATATTTGGAGATAACACTCCCAAACCTATCATACACAGAGGATCTATCACCTTAGATGGAAAGAACAAGACAGATGATGTTCTTTATGTTGATGGTTTGCATCATAACTTACTAAGTGTTGGACAATTGTTAGATAAAGGATATCAGTTGGAATTCAAAAATAATAGATGCATTATTAACAACAAAGAAGGAGACATTATTGCATCAGGCTCAAAGACCAAAGGTAATATTTTTCAGCTTAACTCAGAAGTAAGTTTTTTTGTTTCAAAAGTGGATGACAATTGGCTTTGGCACAAAAGAATTTTTCATATAAATTTTGACAACATAGTGAAGATAAGTAATGTAAAGACAATAAGAGACCTTCCAAGTATTGCAAGACCAGTTGATACTATGTGCAGGGAAAATGTGAGGGGAAAGCATGTGAGGACCTCATTCAGAAGCAAACAAAATTCTACAGAGAACAAACTAGATCTAATACATACAGACCTATGTGGACCTTCTCAAACAATATCATACTATGGTGAAAGGTATTTTATTTTGTTTGTTGATGATTTCTCCAGGATGATGTGGGTTGCATTCTTAAAAGACAAATCTGAAGCTTTTGAGAAGCTCAAAATATTCAAAGCTAAAGTTGAAAATGAATCTGGATTAAAAATAAAATGTCTGAGATCTGATAGAGGAGGAGAATTCACCTTTGATGAGTTTCTTGAGTACTACGAAGAACTTGGGATCAAAAGAAAACTAAGTGCACCCAGAACCCCTCAACAAAATGGAATTGCAGAAAGGAGGAACATGATAATACTTGACACAGCACACACTATCATGATTGAATGAAAAGTTGTGCACACCTATTGGAGAGATGTAGTCAATACAGCAATCTATAATATCAACAGAATTCAACTAAGACCAAGCACAGACAAAACACCTTATGAACTTTGGTTTGGTAATGTACCTACAGTAAAATACTTCAGAATCTTTGGGAGCAAGTGATACATCAAGAGAGATGATGGTGTTGGAAAATTTGATGCTAGAAGTGATGAAGGTTTTTTTCTTGGTTACTCTACTAAGAGAAAAGCTTAAAGATGTTTTAATTTAAGGTTGAAGAAAATCATTGAGAGTGCACATGTTAAGATTGATGAGAAGTTCATGATTCAAGATAGATATTATGAATATGCAGCTTGTTGGTGCTCAAATTGATAGATTGGATTTCCTATGGACTTGCCAATCCCATTCTTGGAAACCCAAGTGATTTGGCCAACTAACAAGTCACAACCAAAGCAAGGTTGGAACTTCTGCAATTCTGGCTCTGCAAAACAAAGGCTGGTAGGCCTATACCTTGACTTATCATTCAAGTTACAAGGCTTTTTATAGAAGATAAGAAACACTTCAACCTTCTCTCTCAAGTATGGAAAGGAACTTGAAAGAAATCTAACTGAAAGCAATATATCATGAACTGTAAATTGAAATACTTTAATTAATTGAAATAATGTTTAGTAAATGTGTATGTAATTTGAAATGAATAGATAGATAAGATATCTTAAAACTATAAACAATGAACTGAATAACTATAATCCAAATAATGATTAGACCAGTGTCTTATTCTACCATGGGCAATAGAGTCAAGATCATTCCAATCTTATGTTCAACCTCAGAGATAGTTTTATAAGAAAACGTATCACTTCAAAGGTGTTATGGAATGTACATGCAACCTAAAACAAATTCAGAGATATTTCAAAAGGGAAATACTTCACAAATGATAGACCAATTGACTAAGGCCTTAATCAACAGAATTTAACCATGCAAAATGAGAAAACCAATTGAAAATATAGACTATGAATCAAATAAGGAAGCATGCACATAAAACTATCACTTTGAAGAAGTTCTATTGGTTTATCTGAGGCACTAATTGTAAAATGATAATGAAACTATTACACATGTGAAAGAAAAAAGACTTATCTTTATTAATTTTGAAAAAATAGTACATCCAGGTCCATGTTATACTTGTTGATTAAAAACTATCCAAATATG
>MU228302.1:817136-837541 GCA_018584345.1 Thuja plicata
AATTTTTCTATTTTTGGACAACATTAGCATAGTAAACTTTAATTTTCTTTACCAGTGTCTTGATTGTCCTCACAGACACATGTCTACCATTTTTTTAATAACTTTTGATATACTTAATCAAATTAAATATTATTGTTCTACACTTGATTCTATACACTTTTAAAAAAAAAAATTCATTTTCGATTATTTTGATGCAAGTTATGCCCAACGCACGAACAGGTACCAAAATTTCAGGATGCGACCACTTCAAAAAATCACAGAAAAACAAATACTCATCAAAAAATTACAAAAAATTACACAACTTCTAGATCTCACTCTTACCAATCATCCTACCAAATAGATTTAAAAAATGTTGAATATAACTATATCTTTTCTACCGCGCATGGAAACAGCTATGTTATGTTTTTCCAAAAAAATTAGGAACATGTTTTCGTGCGCGCAAGGTTTGACCCTCTTAATCTTATCGGGTTTTTAAAAAAATTAGTGTTCTAGAAACTAGATTCAGAGTAATACAATTTTTATTTTTTACACATCTTCTTATTTTTAGTTCATGACCCTCAAACTCCTGTTCCAAGTTTAGGTTTACCTGATTTTAGAAAAAATGTGTCCACTTATACCCCCTTTTTGGTCCACAACTTGGTGCACATACCCATATATACATTGCAAGATTGGTGAAATCATAGATTTTTAGCTTATGTCAACTAACCAATAATTATGCACAGATGGAAAACTGAAGGAAGATCACAAACACTTAGAGGTTAAAGGGTTAACTCGTGCCCTTGATTTTCTGAAGGTCTTTCGGAATGAATGGATCCACATTGTACTTAGTAGGGTAAACAAAGGGAAGCTATGGATGGATGAGCCTAAAAAGATAACCAAGGATGTCATTCATACAATCACAATGTATCCCATATGTGACAAAGCCAAATCCCTAAGACACCTACCGAGAATCAAGTTGGAAAAGATTCAGTGCTTATGCCATTGGGTATAAGATATTCTAGTCTAGTAGACCGAATAGCGTACCATGTGGAGATGTTGAAATAGATTACAAGATAGTCAAGAAAGGTCTTCAACTTGATCTTTTGGAGTTGTTACAGAAGAAGTTAGAAGAGAATATGAGAACCATCAGGACAGCAAAGACAAATACATGTAAGCTCGGTTCATTACTACTTTGCATATTCTTCTACATGTAAAATTTATTTCCATCAATGGGTAAAGTTAAGTGGAAAACAGATAGACCGGTTATAGTACAAATTGATGAGATGATTACAAGTTTAGGTTAGAACTTTAAACCTGTAATGAATGAATACTTTTCTAAATTCAAAGCTAGAATGGAAAAGAGATCTTGGATTCCACTACAACTCGTTGATAAATAAAAAGACAATATATGTTTTGTAGTAGATACAAACACAACATTAATCAAAGAAGAAAATCCAAGGATTGCATGGCTACCTCCAATGGAGTATGAATTGAATATTGATGTTGCTACATAGGCTATTGAAAAATTGTTAAATGAGCCTGTTGAAAAATTGGCCATGAGATTTGGCACTTATGATGAGGCAAAGACTCGAATACAAATTCAATTACAAGTACAATAGTTGGGTAAGAGAAAGACCAAAATTGTCAAAACTTTGAAAATGAAAATTACAATAATAGATGAAGAATTGGATAAGTCTAAAGGAGAAATTGAGCAACAGACCTCAGTCAGTCAAGAAGCAGAACCAGATCATGACATTGATGCTACCGAGTCAGATATAAAACCAATTAAGGAAACTAAGGCCAAACAGAGAAAGAATAAAAAGGGTAAATCATCATCAAAGACCAGCTCTCAATTGGTGACTAAGGATTCACCACCTTTGAAGAAAGGTGTAGCTAAAATTACAAGGCCCTCGCCAAAATTTACATACCAAACAAGGAAGCAAAAGGGAACTACTACTACACCAAGACAAAAGAAGAGATATGTACGAAATAAAGATGACAAGGATGATTCTGATGAGAATCCAGAACAATTCAAGGTTGTTCACAACACACCATCATAGATTATTGATGAGATTGCAGAGGAAATCAAGACAATCGAGCAGTTGGCACATTCGAAGATACAAGCATACTCTGATTTGTCTACAAAGAACAAGGATAAAATTGAAGAAGCAATCATAGGTATGATGACTAACATCAAACAAGTTTCAGTTGAGTTTGCTACTTCTATACCATTAGAACTATATGATAAAATATCATCAAGATGGTCATATGCACTCCAAACCGAGAAACAGATGAGAGAAGCAACTCTCATACTTATAAAAGCCGAGTGCAAAGTTGAGGAAATTCATGATATGATGAGGCAATATGCCAAGCAATTTATGAAGAAACAAAGAACATTGAATATCCTACAAGGTATTATGATGGAAGTGGATATTGAGAGCACAAAAATTTGGAATGAATTGATGAATCCACCTAAGGTTATCCAGGACACCGAGGAAGTAACTGATGTTGCATCTACTAGACTAAGTACAAAACCCATGATAGTTGATGATGTAGCAGTTGATAATGTGTTAGATGGTATTCCTGAACTCCTGACTAATTTAGGTCACCTGGATATCACAATAACTAATGTAACCGAAGGAGATCCAGATGATAAAGCCAAGGAAGATGAATCTATAGGAGCAACCAAGACTATTGATGAGAAAGATACATCACAGGTTGCCTGAGCTACTACACCAGGCCAGTTACCTATTTTAGTTAAAGCAATTGAAATTGAGATCGAAGCGAATAAAAATCCACCCGAGCAGGCAACCGATACAAATGAAGATAAGGGTGAAGAACATAGTAAAGAGACTGAGCATAGTGGTGAAACAAACCAAGGTGATGCACAAAAAGATACCACTGATGATGCAGAAGAAAAAGGTGAAGGTACCACAAAGACTCCTAAAAAGACATTAGATACATCTACTACCAACACAAGATTAGTTTTCGAGGCACCTAAACAAGTTGTCACACCAAGTACGGAGCTATCAAAGTCAGAAATTGAGAAAAAGGATTAGTTAACATTAGCACTATCACCTACATCGAGAAGTCAAGGTAAGAAGAAGAAGAACCAAAAAAGAACCAAGGATCCAGTTAGCTTAGATGAAATCATAGATATTCCTGAATGGGATCCTAAGACACTTGATTCAGAAACACTAAAGAAATATGGTGAACTTTGCACCAGAAAGGCAACATAAGATAAGATAAGACAAGAAGCAAAGTGTGTACAAGTACTAGAGAAGGCAAAGGTGATCTTAATGCAAGTTGTACTGGATATAAACATTGATGAATGCACCCCTATACTGGAAAAACTTTAAATTCTCAACAAGGCAACCGATAAGCCTGATATTGATGCTAAGCAAAGACTTGAAGAGCGAGCAGAGAAGAATATTTAATATAAAGTTACTGGGAAGATCAACCAGGCAGTGGTAGTACATAAGGTAACTCTGCCAGAATTTGTAAATGGTTTAGAAACTGTTATATCTGAAGCCATTACTATTCTCCACCAGTTATGCACACTAGATCACTTCACTATTGAGATTAGTGAAAAGTTAATGAAAATAGATCAAGTTCTAAAGGATAGTGCACAGAGTCTATCAATTGAGAAACATGCATTACAGTTGCATTATAAGAAGATACTTCAAAACCAGCAGTTGAGATAGGACTTGAAGAAAGAAGAGGAACAAATTAGAGAGAAAGTAACCAAGCTCTACACTACATTTCTACCACTTTTAGCAATGATGCAAAAACATGTGACTTTGGCAAAGAATCTCATAGCCACCCCAGATTCATCAGTCACAGAAATCATATATGATATGCATGCCTAGCTACAATTAGAGCTACTCACCCTAGAGCACTTAAAGGAGGAATGGGAGAAGTTATTGGAAACTCTCAAGAATGACCATCCCAATTTTTTTGACAAACTGTAAGTTATACACCTTTTGCCATTATTTCAAAAAAGGGGGAAATATGTGTATATATGTATAGTAAAGGGGGATAATTTAATTAGGATGTTCATATACATATACTAAGTATATACATAGGGGGAGCATGTACAAAGGGAGAGTCAACGTGTATAGTATACTATGTATAGTACTAAGTTTTTGAAACTAATGCTAAAGGGGGAGAATGTTACTCCAATTGCACATTGAAGTTGTCATTAGTTATCAAGCAGACATAATGCATAGTCGGTGACAGAGTCAACACAAGACAGTCAATATATATCACTGAAGTGCAGAGTTCATTGAGAGCACTGATCACGCCTAGATTTAATCGAGTACAATGATAACCGAGTAAACAGACTATACTGAGCATAGACAACACCGAGCTACACAAGCATAACCAAACACTAGTATAACCAAGATACATAGTATACACCAAGCACCAAGGGACAAAATTAACCGAGTGGAACATAGTGCACATAAAAGTTTGTTATGGCACATTATTATATCTAACAACTTTTGAGCCGACCTAGATAAGCCTTTACACGATCGAGGAGAACATTACTTATAGATTTACAACATTATTTTTTTATCTCCTATGTGTATATGATCAAGGTAAATTATGTACATCATTGATCTTAGGGTGAGGATGTAATTATTGAACTCTAATTAGGTCACATCGTTTGATATATAAATGTATAGATGTAAAATTTTGTTAAGTATGTTGATCAAGAAATGATCAAGTAGCTGCCATACTACAGACATCAGAGATCAGATAAGGGATTCAAGGATAGAGACCACATTGCAGAAATGAGTTTACAAAACTAAGGCAAGGCTACTGAGCAGAACATAACAGAAGGTATTATCATTCACATTGAGGTGATATGTTTTGTATGAACTTAATAGATCTGTATCAACAATTTTGAGATTGTATATGTTTCATATCAACTTTCTGTTACTCTCTAACAATTATAATAGACCCTAAATCTCTTAACAGAGTAGACTTAACCATCTTATTGTAAATCTCTTAATCGAGTGCACACATAGATTATGTTGCTAAATCCTCACACGAGGTAGATCTAGTCGATCTTTTTGTTACTCCTAACAGGGTAAGATCATCAGAAGTGATCATTTCGTAAATCTTTAATAGGCTATCTTTATTTCTGTAGTAGTGAATTTTTGTGGGTCTCATCCCCACCATAGTTTTTACCTTCTAACAGGGGTTTTCTGTGATACCAAAATACTAGTGCCATGAGTACTTAATTTCATGTATGTGTAATGTTTATTTTAGATGCATTTACATTTCAGCATTGATACTATATGTGTGGAATAATAAATCTACTCAGTCAGTTACTACAAACAGTGAATGCAAAGAATTGACTAAACATTTTTAAGGGTACTGATTCACCCATCCCCTCTCAGTACACACCCTTTCCATTATCTTAACATTGGGCCAACAAAATGAAGTGGAGGGGCAGGTCTTAGAAATTGGAAACTGATGAATGACGCTATGAGAGTCAAGCTTGTATGGAAAATTTACAAACAACCACACAAAAAAGGGTAAAAACCTTGCAGGAAAAGTATTAAGACAGTAGTGAAAGAGAGCATATTCTAACAGTGGAGGATTTGCCATGAGGTTCTCTTGTATGGAATTTTATTCTCAGTTGCAGACTGATGATTAAAAACCATCTAACATTGTAGCAAGGAAATGGGAGAAGTGTCAACTTCTGGTCTAACTCATGGGATGGTAAGGAATTTCACGCAGAGGGGAAACCATCCCACTATCTCATATAGGCAACAAAAAAAAGGTGGGGACATAAAGTAAGATATTTTTTAGAGTGATCAGATGGGGAGTTGGGTGAGGACAGTAAATGGAAAGCCCTGAAAGTGTTGGGACTGAGTATTGGTGAGGTGCAGTATCTTAAAGATATTTTCAAAAAGCGATCAATTACATTAACTAAGGATAAGGATGAAATAGTTTGGTGTGGCTCAAAAAGTGGAGAATATTTGGTGAAATTAGGTTACACGATGCTAGAGAATGAGGCTAATCGGGAGGAATGGGTTGAGAGATTATGCAGGAATAAGCATTGATTTCCAAAGGTTGGAGTGTTTGCCTGGTTAGCCAGGAGAGGTAGGATTCTAACAAGAGATATAATAAAAGGAAATACTTTCATGGGTCCATTCAAATTCTTTTTGTGTAACAAGGAAGAAGAGACATTAGATCATCTTCTTCTCAACTGTAAATGTGCATAGGAGTGTTGGAAGTTTGTATTAAAGAGGCTGGGGTAGTCTAGTCCTTTTCCATTTTCAGTACGGGTTTTGATTAAATATTGGTTCATTACAAAGGAAAAATCAACATTCTCAGCTATCTGGAAAGTTGTTCCATCAACAATAATGTGAGAGGTATGGAAGGAGCATAATGAAAGGATTTTTTAGGGAAAGGTAGAGGACATATCTAGATTCTTGGAAATATCAGAATTGGTGAGTAATGTAGCAGCTTAGAGCAATGTAAATAAAGTCCCCTTTAATTAAAATGACTCAAGAATGTAGTCACACTGGCCACTGATCAAATTTTGGAATTTTAATGGGCTTATGAGTGTTTAACCTCCTTCTACCACAATTAGGACAAAATCTTGGAAGCCTCTAGAGAAAGGGTGGATCAAATTCAACTTTTACAATGCCTCGAAAGGCAATCCTGGACCATCAAGAGCAAGATATGTTGCTAGAGATGATAAAGGAAACATCTAGATTATAGGAGAAAAAAATATTGCCAGTAGGAATCAATGATCAAGGTGAAATCTTGGTGGCACTTTTAGTCACTAGGATGGCCATGAAGATGCAAGTAAGGAAAATAAACCTGGAAGGAGATTCACAAATCATAGTTAATGGTATTATGAAAGGTGAATCTGGAGTCTAGCACTTGAATAAACACATATGTAGGATTAAATATTTTCTTGGAACATTTGAGGAATTCAGAATCTCACATGTGTTGAGGGATGCAAATGAAGTAGTAGATAAATTGTCAAAATTGGGGGTCTCCTTGTCATAACAATGAAAGGAGGAACTCTTGGAATACTTTAGGAGCATTCAAGTAGAGTCCTTTGACCAATGGAGTGATATAGACCACTAGAAGTGAAGCAATGGACTTAGGAGATGACTAGGTACCTCCAATTAATATAAGAAGATAATTGAAATATCAGAATGTTAGTGTGAATGGGAGCTAAGGAATGAAACGTACATGTGAAGAAATAAGGAAATAAAGGTAAGTGATTGAAAAGGTGGTTGGATTAGTCAACGTTGTTTAATGATGGGTGCCATCATTAACACACCACAAGGTTGTGTGATGATGTTCAAATAGGGGGAAGGATCTTGAAGTTTCTTGATTGAAGGAGTTCTATTTGATTCAAAATTGGGAAAGATAGTGTGGAAATGACATTGGCAGACTAGTGTAAGGGGAAAGTGCTGAGAAAATGGATGCAAAAGTTTTATTGAATTCACCAAATTAGTTGCCTACCTTTATGATGAAATCAAGGATGGATAAATCTAAAAGGGATCCATCTGATCCTTGCAGCCAACACACAACTGAAAATAATAATAAAAACAATCCAAGAATGAAAAAATGAGAGATCAACCTTCAATTACGATCGGTGAATGAATTACAATAGACCTGCAACATGTAGTCTCACATGCTAGACATACATTCTTGATTAGATCATAAATCTCTTACAAACCCTATCCAAGCTGCCCTAGATAATCTTATGAAAACTCTCTTAACCCATAAGAACAAGTCCATAAGCTTAAATAGAAATTATAGTCATCCATTGACCTAGAAAAGATCACATTTTCCAAGAATAAGAAAACGTATTACAACAATTAGGTTAGGACCCAAAACAACTGGGTCAACCTCCAATAAAAACAATAAGAGATATGATCATATAAATAAGTCAGCCTAAAACATAATATGGAGCTAGAACATGTTGGATGATATCAGAATTGGGTACTACTGATGTTGTTGGCATTCATGTTTTTTCATTGATGTCAACATAAGTTTTTGTGGAGTGAGCAGACTGGCTATTTCTATTGTTTGATGACTGATAGAAGTGCACAGACATTGTACGAATGAATCAGAATGAGCAAAGACAAGGATATGAAGAAGGATGTGTGATGACGTTAATCCTAAGGTCGCTTGGCTTAATATTTCATATTGAAGATGTTACAGATGTTTTAGTGAAGATTGGTTTCTGGACTGTGACAATGATGCTTGATAGAGCAAGTCTCTATGTTTTGAGTATATCTTACATGCGATGATGATTCAGGTTATGAGAGATTAAGGGATGAAAAAAGACATATTAAGGAATATTTGTTCTTGATCGCATGTTGTGTGATTTTTTGTGATGTCAGGTGTGGCATGTATTCTGGAGGAGACCTATTTGTGGCTAACTTCAGTGATGTAGAGTGTATTATGGATTGAGAGCATGGATTGCGGATCTTGGAGTATATCTGATGTATTGTAATTGATGTTTACTTGTTTTAGGTACCTTATGTATCTTATCAAGGGGTTAAATAATTATTTGTATATTGGGAAAGTTTAATTGGCCGACATAATTAATTACTGTAATAGGGTATATATGATAGATCTTTTATTTTGAAAAGATGTAGTATGTGATATTAGAATGATGAGAAGGTAATTGAAAGGTAGAGAAGTGTGGAAGCTACGAAGCTTGATTTTTTATATGATGTAGAGAAGATTTTGTGATTATAGTACTTCATTGGAACTAACCAAGCAAAGACAGTTTATATCAGATAGTTCACTAGATTGTATATTTCTTATATACACTTTTTCAAATTGTTAATCCTTGAGGGTGGATTTAACCTTTTTTGGGAAGTGTTCCTGGGTAGTGAGCCCACTGTTACTCTTGACTCCTACCAGGATATGTCCTTTAAAAGGGACTATGTACTATAATGTTGTAATAAGCTCCTAACATGGCTAAATATTCTAACAGGGATACTATACTCTCAGTACATCATTTGTGGGCGCTAATTCCCACAGGGGTTTTACCTTTAACAGGGTTTCCTTGACAACAAGGATTATGTTATTGTGTTGAAATTTACTGTGTTATCATTTGAATTGAAGTTTTGGTTTATAAAGTTTAAAGTTTAATAATCTATATCACAATTGATTCACCCCACCCTCTCAATTGTGCTTGTGGACTTTTATTCCTAATGGCACGATCATGCTTAGAAAAACCAACTGGAAGATTGGAAAAAAGATCATTGGAAACCCAACCACTGATCGGTAACATGAAGAATAGTACAATCCTGTAAAGAAATTGCAATAAATATTGTGCATAGAAACCAAATGAGGTACGATCATAGAAAATGATACAACACGAAGCCACTAACAACATAGCCATGACAGCAACCAAAATGAACAAGTATAGATTTATCACCAAAAAAAACACCAGACTAAAAGAAAAGAGACTAACTACTAAAAGAAAATACATTTGGTGATGCAAGATCGCCATGATCCCAAGATGCTCCTACATCAGAAACCCGAGGTAATTAAAAAAGTGAGTCTCTCACTTTGTTGGGGCCAAAGGAAAACCAAATAGGTCTACCTCAACCTGAGAAATCCATGATGAATCTTCAACTGGTATGTCCTTCCACTTGACTAGATATTCCATATACAACTTACCTCTTATACTTTGACCAACTCGATTATCCAAAATCCTCTCTATCTGCTCCATCCTGTGGTAAATATGGACACAGAAGAAAATTGTATGAGACTATGATGAATCAAATCTAGGAATTGGTAAAGCTCTGGAATGACATGTTCTCACTATCAGAAAGTTGGTCACCTAAGCAGAGATTGTGCAAACCGAATAAACACTTATGGGAATGATAATACAATTGATGAAATTATGAGGATCAAAAATCAAATGTGGAGAAGAGCATCAAATGATAATGCAGAGCCAAGCACAATAGTCGGTGACACCTCATTCAATGGTTTAGGTGGCTCCACCATCTCCAACAGAGAAATATAAGAAGGTATGGAACTATGTTTTGCAATGCTATATCTTGCATCAGTTCCTATATTTATTACACATATGCCAAATCAACATGAATAAAGATGAACTATAGCATTATATATTTGTTTACTATGATCTAGTCTAGTTGGTTAATATGTACCAAGTTAAAACTGTCAGTCGGTGAAAACGTGAAGAGACAACCAAGTTGTTATGACAATTGAGCATTTGTACCATTTACCAAGCGGAAATATTTTATGTGTTAACTAAGTATTTCATTTGTTCACCGAGTGGTTGGTGAAGTGCATTTATTGCACCGTCCTAACTTATTTACTATAAATTTAATCGATATGAGCTCATTTGTTCACAATGTGATTACGAAGCATAACATAGAGAATAGAGCTAAGTTGCAGAAGAACATTTTCATGCATTGTACAGAGATCTAAGCATATTTCCAAGAAAATAGAGGTTATTTATTACACGTTCTTCCCTCACTGAGTTATTCAACCACATTTTACGGAAGCCCTAAAACATAGAATCATGGCATATTCATTACAAACAATGAAAGCTAAATGGATAAGGAAAAGAAGGTTGTTTTGGTGAAGAAATCTACCTACATGGAACCAAACTACAAGATCTATCCAAGGGTTGCAGTTCAACCAAATAATCAAGGCACATTCTTGTCTATCCCACCTAGGGTTTTGCTAGTGCAAGACGTGCGTGCATATATACATTGCAAGATTGGTGAAATCTGATATTTTTAGCTTATGTCAACCTACCAATAATTATGCATAGATGGAAAACTAAAGGAAGATCACAAATACTTAGAGGTTAAAGGGTTAACTTGTGCCCTAGATTTCCTTAAGGTCTTTTGGACTGAATGGATCCACATTGTACTTAGCAGGGTACACAAAGGGAAGCTATGGATGGATGAGCCTAAAAAGATAACCAAGGATATCATTCATGCAATCACAATGTATCCCATATGTGACAAAGCCAAATCCCTAAGACACGTACTAAGAACTGAGTTGGAAAAGATAACATTAGCCGAGTGGGACAATAGAGGCTTCAAGGTCAACTACATCAATGATCCATAAATAAGATTCAGTGCCTATGCCATTGGGTATAAGATATTCCAGTCTAGCAGACCGAATAGCATACCATGTGGAGATGTTGATATAGCTTACAAGATAGTCAAGAAAGGTCTTCAACTTGATCTTTTGGAGTTGTTGCAGAAGAAGTTAGAAGAGAATATGAGAACTATCAGGACAGCAAAGACAAATACATGTAAGTTTGGTTCATTACTACTTTGCATATTCTTCTACATGCAAAATTTCTTTTCATCAATCGGTAAAGTTAAGTGGAAAACAGATAGACCGGTTACAGTACAAATTGATGAGATGATTACAAGTTTAGGTGAGAACTTTTAATCTGTAATTAATGAATACTTTGCTAAATTCAAAGCTAGAATGGAAAAGAGATTGTGGATTCCACTAAAAGTCATTGATAAATACAAAGACATTATATGTTTTGTAGTAGATACAAACACAACATTAATCAAAGCAGAAAATCCAAGGACTGCATGGCTACCTCCAAAGGAGTATGAATTCAATATTGATGTTGCTACAGAGGCTATTAAAAAATTGTTAAATGAGTATGTTTACAAATTGGCCATGAGAATTGGCACTTATGATGAGGTAAAGACCTGAATACAAATTCAGTTACAAGTACAACAGTTAGGTAGGCAAAAGAACAAAATTGTCAAAACATTGAAAAGAAAACTTCCAATAACAGATGAAGAATTGGATAAGTATGAAGGAGAAACTGAGAAAATGACCTCAGTCAATCAAGAAGAAGAAACAAATCATGACACCGATGCTACTAATTCAGATATAGAACCAATTAAGGCACCTAAGGACAAACGGAGGAAAAATACAAAGGGTGAATCATCATCAAAGACTAGCTCCCAGTTGGTGACTAAGGATTCACCACATTTGAAGAAAGGTGTAGCTAAAATTACAAGGCACTCACCAAAATTTACGTACCAAACAAGGAAGCAGAAGGGCACTACTACTACACTGAGACAAAAGAAGAGATATGTGCGAAACAAAGATGACAAGGATGATTCTAATGAGAATCCAGAACAATTCAAGGTTGTTCACAACACACCATCATAGATTATTGATGAGATTGCAGAGACAATCAAGACTACCGGGCAGTTGGCACATCCAAAGATACATGCATACTCTAATTTTTCTACCAAGAACAAGTATAAAATCAAAGAAGCAATCATAGGTATGATGATTAACATCAAACAAGTTTTAGTTGAGTTTGCTACTTCTATACCATCAGAACTATATGCTAAAATATCATCAAGATGGTCATATGCACTCCAAACTGAGAAACAGATAAAAGAAGCAGCTCTTACACTTATAAAAGCCGAGTGCACAGTTGAGGAAATTCATGATATGATGAGGCAATATGCCAAGAAATTTATGAAGAAACAAAGAACATTGAATATCCTACAAGGTAATATGAAGGAAGTGGATATTGAGAGTACAAAAATTTGGAATGAATTGATGAATCCACCTAAGGTTATCCAGGACACCGAGGAAGTAACTGATGTTGCATCTACTAGACCGATTACAGAACCCATGATAGTTGATGATGCAATAGTTGATAATGTGTTAGATGGTATTCCTAAACTCCTGACTAATTTAGGTCACCTAGATATCACAATAACTGATGTAACCGAAGGATATCCAGATGATAAGGCCAAGGAAGATGAATCTATAGGAGCAACCAAGACTATTGACAAGCAAGATACATCACAGGTCGTCTGAGCTACTACACCAGGCCAATTACCTATTTTGGTTAAAGAAATTGAAATTGAGACCGAAGCAAAGAAAATCCACTCGAGTAGGCAACTGATACAAATAAATATAAGGGTGAAGAACACAGTAAAGAGACCGAGCATAGTGGTGAAACAAACCAAGGTGATGCACAAAAAGATACCACTGATGATGCAGAAAAAAAAGGTGAAGGTACCATAAAGATTCCTGGAAAGACATTACATACATCTACTACCGACACAAGATCAGTTACCAAGGCACCTAAACAAGTTGTCACACCAAGAAGGGAGCTATCAAAGTCAGAAACTGAGCAAAAGGATCAGTTAATATTAGCACTATCACCTACATCGAGAAGTTAAGGTAAGAAGAAGAAGAAACAGAAAAGAACCAAGGATCCAATTACCTTAGATGAAATCATAGGGATTCCTGAATGGGATCCTAAGACACTTGATTCGGAAACACTGAAGAACTATGGTGAACTTTGCACCAGAAAGGAAGCACATGATAAGATAAGACAAGAACCAAAGAAAGCACAAGTACTAGAGAAGACAAAGGTGATCTTAATGCAAGTTGTACCAGATATAAACATTGATAAATGCACCCCTATACTGGAACAACTTGAAATGCTCACCAAGGCAATTGATAAGCCTGACATTGATGCCAAGAAAAGACTTGAAGAGCGAGCAGAGAAGAAGATTTAATATAAATTTACTAGAAGATCAGCCAAGCAGAGGCAGTACATAAGGTAACTCTGTCAGAATTTTTAAATGGTTTAGAAACTGTTATATCTGAAGCCATTACTATTCTCTAGCAGTTATGCACACTAGATCACTTCACTACCGAGATTAGTGAAAATTTAAAGAAAATACATCAAGTTCTAAAGGATAGTGCATGGAGTTTATCAACTAAGAAAAATGCATTACAGTTGCATTATAAGAAGATACTTCAAAACCAGTAGTTGAGATAGGACTTGAAGAAAGAAGATGAACAAATCAGAGAGCAAGTAACCAAGCTCTAGGTGATGTTTCTACCACTTTTAGAAATGATGCAAAAACATGTGACTTTGGCAAAGAATCTCATAGCTACCCCAGATTCATCAGTGACAGAAAGCATATATGATATGCATTCCTAGCTACAATTAGAGATACTCACCCTAGAGCACTTAAAGGAGGAAAGGGAGAAGTTATTGGAAACTCTCAAGAATGCCCATCCCAATATTTTTGACAAACTATAAGTTATACACCTTTTTCCATTATTTCAAAAAAGGGGGAAATATGTGTATATATGTATAGTAAAGGGGGATAAAACAAGTAGGATGTTCATATACATATACCGAGTATATACATAGGGGGATCATGTACAAAGGGGGAGTCAACGTGTATAGTATACTATGTGGAGTACTAAGTTTTTTATACTAATGCCACATGGGGAGAATGTTACTCCAATTGCACAGTGAAGTTGTCATTAGTTATCAAGCAAACAGAATAGACAGTCAGCGGCAGAGTCAACACAAGACAGTCGGTATATATCACCAAAGTGCAGAGTTCATCGAGAGCACTGATCACACCCAGAGTTAACCGAGTATAATGATAACTGAGTAAAAATACTATACTGAGTGCAAACAACACAGAGCTACACAAGTATAACCAAACACTAGTATAACCGAGATACACAGTATACACCAAGCACCAAGGAACAAAATTAACCAAGTGGAACAGAGTCCACATAAAAGTTTGTTATGGCACATTATTCTATGTAACAACTTTTGAGCCGACCTAGATAACGGTTTACACTATCGAGGAGGTCATTAACTATAGATGTATAACATTAATTGTTTATGTCTCCTATGTATAGATGATCAAGGTAAATTATGTACATCATTGATCTTAGGGTAAGGATGTAATTGTTGACCTCTAATTAGATCACATCATTTGATATATAAATGTATAGATGTAAAATTTTGTTAAGTATGTTGATCAAGAAATGATCAAGTAGCCGCCATACTACAGACATCAGAGATCAGATAAGGGATTCAAGGACAGAGACTACATTGCAAAAATAAATTTACAGAACTAAGGCAAGGCTACTGAGCATAACATGGCAGACGGTATTATCATTCACATTGAGGTGATATGTTTTGTATGAACTTAATAGATCTGTATCAAAAATTTTGAGATTGTATATGTTTCAGATCAACTTTTTGGTACTCTCTAATAATTATAATAGACCCTAAATCTCTTAACAAAGTAGACTTAACCATCTTATTGTAAATCTCTTAACCAAGTGCACACATAGATTATGTTGCTAAATCCTCACACGAGGTAGATCTAGTCGATCTTTTTATTAATCCTAACAGGGTAAGATCATCAGAAGTGATTATTTTGTAAATCTTTAACATGCTATCTTTATTTTTGCAGTAGTGAATTTTGGTGGGTCTCATCCTCACTGCAGGTTTTACCTTCTAACAGGGGTTTTCTGCTATACCAAAGTACTAGTGCTATGAGTACTTAATTTAATGTATATGTAATGTTTCTTTTACATGCATTTACATTTTAGCATTGATACTATGTGTGTGGAATAATAAATCTACTTAGTCAGTTACTACAAACAGTGAATGCAAAGAATTGACTAAACATTTTTAAGGGTACTAATTCACCCATCCCCTCTCAGTACACACCCTTTCCATTAACTTAGCATTGGGCCAAAAAAACAAAGTGGAGGGGCGGGTCTTAGAAATTGGAAAATGATGAATGAGGCTATGAGAGCCAAGCTTGTATGGAAAATTTACAAACAACCACACCAAAAATGGGTAAAAACCTTGCAGGAAATGTATTTAGATAGTAGTCAAACAGAGCATATTCTAACAATGGAGGATTCACCATGAGGTTCTGTTGTATGGAATTTTATTCTCAGTTGCAGACTTGTGATTAAAAACCATCTAACATTGTAGAAAGGAAATGGGAGAAGTGTCAACTTCTAGTCTAACTCATGGGATGGTAAGGAATTTCTTGCAGAGGGTAATCCATCCCAGCATCTCATATAGGCAACAAAATAAAGGTGGGGACATAAAGGAAGAGATATTTTAGAGTGATTGGATGGGTAGTTGGGTGAGGACAATAAATGGAAAGCCCTAAAAGTCTTGGGACTGAGTATTGATGAGGTGCAATATTTTAATGATATTTTCAAAAGGTGATCAATTACATTAACTAAGGATGAGGATGAAATAGTTTGGTGTGGCTCAAAAAGTGGAGAATATTTGGTGAAAGTAGGTTACATGATGATAGAGAATGAGGCTAATTGGGAGGAATGGATTGAGAGATTATGCAGGAATAAGCATTGATTTCCAAAGGCTGGAGTTTTTTCCTAGTTAGCCAGGAGAGGCAGGATTCCAACAAGAGATATGATAAAAATAATTACTTTCATTGGTCCATTCAAATTCTTTTTGTGTAACAAGGAAGAAGAGACATTAAATCATCTTCTTCTCAACTCTAACTTTGTGCAGGAGTGTTGGAAGTTTGTATTAAAGAGCCTGGGGTAGTCTAGTCCTTTTCCATTCTCAGTATGGGTTTTGATTAAATCTTGGTTCATTACAAAGGAAAACTCAACATTCTCAGCTTTCTGGAAAGTTGTTCCACCAACAATAATGTGAGAGGTATGGAGGGAGAATAATTAAATATTTTTTAGGGAAAGTTAGAGGACATATCTATATTCTTGGAAATATCAGAATTGGTGAGTAATGTAGTGGCTTAGGGCAATGTAAATAAAGTCCCCTTTAATCAAAATGACTCAAGAATGTAGTCTCACTGGCCACTGATCAAGTTTTGGAATGTTAATGGGCTTATGAGTGTTTAACCTCCTTCTGCCACAATTAGGACAAAATCTTGGAAGCCTCTAGAGAAAGGGTGGATCGAAATCAACTTTTACAGTGCCTCGAAAGGCAATCCTAGACCATCAGCAGCAAGATATGTTGCTAGAGATGATAAAGGAAAGATCCATATTATAGGAGAAAAAAATATTACCAGTAGGAAGCAATGATCAAGGTGAAATCTTGGCAACACTTTTAGTCACTAGGATGGCCATGAAGATGAAAGAAAGGAAAATACACCTAGAAGGAGATTCACAAATCATACTTAATGGTATTATGAAAGGTGAATCTGGAGTCTGGCACTTGAATAAGCACATATGTAGGATTAAATATTTTGTTGGAACATTTGAGGAATTTAGAATCTCACATGTGTTGAGGGATGCAAATGAAGTAGTAGATAAATTGTCAAAATTGGGGGTATCCTTGTCATAACAATGAAAGGAGGAAGTCTTGAAATACTTTAGGAGAATTCAAGTAGAGTCCTTTGACCAATGGAGTGATATAGACCACTAGGAGTCAAGCAATGGACTTAGGAGACGACTAGGTACCTCCAATTAATATAGGAAGATAATTGAAATATCAAAATGTTAGTGCAAACGGGAGCTAAGGAATGAAACATAAATGTGAAGAAATAAGGAAAAAAAGGTAAGTCATTGAAAAAGTGGGTAGATTAGTCAACGTTGTTTAATGATGGGTGTCCTCATTAACACACCACAAGGTTGTGTGATGATGTTCAAATAGAGGATGGATCTTTAAGTTTCTTGATTGAAGGAGTTCTATTTGATTCAAAATTGAGAAAGATAGTGTGGAAATGGCATTCACAGACTAGTGTAAGGGGAAAGTGCTAAGAAAATGGATGCAAAATGTTTACTAAATTCACCAAATTAGTTGCCTACCTTTATGATGCAATCAAGGATGGATAAATCCCAAAGGGATCCGTCTAATCCTTGTAGACAACACACAATAGAAAATAACAATAAAAATAAACCAAGAATGAGAAAATGAGAGATCAACCTTCAATTACGATCGGTGAATGAATTACAATAGACCTGCAATATGTAGTCTCACATGATAGACATATATTCTTGATTAGATCATAAATCTCTTACAAACCCTATCTAACCTGATGTAGATAATCTTATCAAAACTCTCTTAACCCATAAGAACAAGTCCATAAGCTTAAATAGAAATTATAGTCATCAGTCGACCTAGAAAAGATTACATTTTTCAAGAATAAGAAAAAGTGTTATAACAATTAGGTCAGGACCCAAAACAACTGGGTCAACCTCCAATAAAAAAAATAAGAGATACGATCATACAAATAAGTTAGCCTAAAACATAATATTGAGCTAGCATGTGTTGGATGATATTAGAATTGGGTACTACTGATGTTGTTGGCATTCATTTTTTTTCACTGATGTCAACATAAGTTTGTCTGGAGTGAACAGACTGGTTATTACTATTGTTTGATGACTAATAGATGTGTACATACACTGTACGGATGAATCAGAATGAGAAAAGACAAGGATATGAAGAAGGATGTTTGATGACCTTATTCCTAAGGTCTCTTGGATTAATATAGCATATTGAAGATGTTACAAATGTTTTAGTGAATACTGATTTCTAGACTATGAAGTGATGCTTGACAAAGCAGGTCTCTATGTTTTGAGTATATCTTACTTGCGATGATGATTCAAGTTATGAGAGCTTAAGGGATGACAAAAGACATATTGAC
This sequence comes from Thuja plicata, assembly GCA_018584345.1. NCBI lineage: Eukaryota > Viridiplantae > Streptophyta > Pinopsida > Cupressales > Cupressaceae > Thuja > Thuja plicata. The sequence continues at coordinate 835,577 of MU228302.1, forward strand.
AAAAAAATTTTGTTGATCACATGTTGTGTGATTTTTGGTGATGTCAGGTGTGGCATGTATTCTGGAGGAGACCTGTTTGTGGCCGACTTCAGTGATGTAGAGTGTATTATGGATTGAGAGCATGGATTGTAGATCTTGGAGTATATCTGATGTATTGTAATTGATGTTTAATTGTTTTAGGTACCTTATGTATCTTAGAAAGGGGTTAAATAATTATTTGTATATTGGGAAAGCTTAATTGGCCGACATAATTAATTATTGTAATAGGGTATATATGATAGATCTTTTCTTTTGAAAAGATGTAGTATGTGATAGTAGAATGATGAGAAGGTTATTCAAAGGTAGAGAAGTGTTGAAGAAGTGAAGCTTGATTTGTTGTTGGATGTAGAGAAAAGTTTTTGATTATAGTACTTCATTGGAACTGGCCAAACAAAGGCAGTTTCTCTCAGATAGTTCACTAGATTTTTATATTTCTTATATACACTTTTTCGGATTGTTAATCCTTGAGGGTGGATTTAACCTTCTTTGGGAAGTGTGCTTGGGTAGTGAGCCCACTATTACTCTTGAATCCTAACAGGATATGTCCTTTAAAAGGGACTATGTACTATAATGTTGTAATAAGCTCCTAACAGGGCTAAATCTTTTAACAGAGATACTATACTCTTAGTACATCATTTGTGGGTGCTAATTCCCATAGGGGTTTTACCTTTAACAGGGTTTCCTCGACAAAAAGGATTATGTTATTGCATTGAAATTTACTATGTTATCATTTGAATTGAATTTTATGTTTATAAAGTTTAAAGTTTAATAATCTATATCACAATTGATTCACCCCCCCTCTCAGTTGTTCTTGTGGACTGTTATTCCTAATGACATGATCGTGCTTGGAAAACCTGACTGGAAGATTGGAAAAAAGATCATTGGAAACCCAACCACTGATTGGTAACACAAAGAATAGTACAATCCTGCAAAGAAACTATAATAACTCTTGTGCATAGAAACCAAATGAGGTACGATCATAGAAAATGATCCAAAATGAAGACACTAACAATATAGCCATGACCGCAACCAAAAAGAACAAGTATAGATTTATCACCAACAAAAACACCAAACTAAAATAAAAGAGACTAACTACTGAAAGAAAATACATTTGGTGATGCAAGATAACCATGATCCCAAGATGCTCCTACATTAGACACCTGAGGTAATTGAAAAAGTGAGTCTCTCACTTTGTTGGGGCCAAAGGAAAACCAAATAGGTCTACCTCAACCTGAGAAATCCATGATGAATCTTCAACTAGTATGTCCATCCACTTGACGAGATTGTTATGTATGTGGAGCCTAATCAGACTCAGTTTCTTTCGACATGGTTTCCACCCAGACATATCTATATCAGCCCCAAGCTCGGGGTCAAGGGGCAAAGCCCCTTGCGGGGTTCTGGGGCAGCGCCCCAGGTGGGTTCAAGGGGTAGAGCCCCTGATGGGGTCAAGGGGAAGCCAACAATGACTTAATAATAATGTAAAGGGTCGACCATTGATTTTCTATTTGTTAGAGTATTTTTTTCCCTAATTAGGTTAGGTCAAATATGCTTGTGAAAAGGGCTTAGGGTTTCAAGATTTCATTGTATGAGGGATTTTTGTAGCTTCCTGTGATGGTATTGAGTTGCAGGTTTTAGATTGTAATTACTAGATAATAATAAAGATATTGGAATCACTGTTGGTGGACGTAGCCTAGGGATTGGGTGAACCATGTTAAATCTCTGTGTCTTTGTGTTCTCTTTCGTGCATTAATATTTGAATTTTTCTACTTATTAATCTAACAAGTGGTATCAGAGTGAGGTTTTTTCGTTCGTTCTTTCATCTATTCTCTGAAGCAGGTCTCACGAGTTAGTGGGAGAGTCTCTCGGTTAAGTGGGAGAAATGGCAGATGAGGGTAGGCTGAAGGTTGATAAGTTTAATGGGCAGAA
>MU228302.1:873185-890748 GCA_018584345.1 Thuja plicata
CACAAGAGACTTTGTCATATCAATTTTGACAACATAGTCAAGATAAGTAATGTAAAGGCAGTAAGAGACCTTCCAAGTATTGCAAGACCAGTTGAAACCATGTGCAGGGAATGTGTGATGGGGAAGCTTGTGAGGACCTCATTCAAGAGCAAACAAGACTCTGCAGAAAACAAATTAAATCTGATTCATACAGACCTATGTGGACCTACTCAAACAAGATCTTACTACGGAGAAAGGTATTTCATATTTTTTGTTGATTATTTCTCAAGGATTGTGTGGGTTGTGTTCTTAAAAGACAAATATCAAGCTTTTGAGAAGTTCAAAGTGTTCAAATCTAAGGTTGAGAATGAATCTGGACTAAAGATAAAATGTCTGAGATCTGATAGAGGAGGAGAATTCACCTCTAACCAGTTTTATGATTACTGTGAAGAACATGGAATCAAGAGACACTTAAGTGCACCTAGAACCCCTCAGCAGAATGGGATTGCAGAAAGAAGGAACAAAATAATACTTGACATAGTGCACACTATTATGATTGAATGAAAGGTTTCTCATACTTATTGGAGAGATATGGTCAATACAACAGTCTATACTATCAATAGAATACAATTAAGGCTAGGCATAGATAAGACACCCTATGAACTTTGGTCTGGTAATGTACCTACTATAAAATACTTTGGAATCTTTGGAAGCAAGTGCTACATCAAAAGAGATGATAGCATTGGCAAGTTTGATGCTAGAAGCGATGAAGGTATTTTTCTTGTTTACTCTACTAAAAGAAAAGCCTATAGATGTTTTAATCTAAGATTAAAGAAGATCATTGAAAGTACTCATGTGAAGATTTATGAGAAGTTTATGATTCAAGAAAGATATTATGACTATGCTCCCATGATTGAAGATGAAATTATCACTCCTAAGAACTCAAGATACACATCCAAATACCACTCTAAGGAAGATATCATTGGAGATCAGAGCACAAAAGTCTTGACAAGATTTAGAGAAAAAGGTTCAATCGCTGATGAAGAGGTATGCTTACTTTCACAGATTGAACCCTTAAGTGTTGAAGATGCGTACAAAGATTCAGATTGGCAAAGTGCCATGAAAGAAGAATTAGATCAAATAATCAAGAATGAAACATGGGAGCTGGTCCCTAGACCTCATGACAAGAACGTGATCAGAACAAAGTGGATATTCAGGAACAAAATGAATGAAGAAGGCACAGTGGTAAGGAACAAGGCAAGATTAGTGTGTATATAGATTACACTGATACATTTGCCCCTGTGAGCAGACTTGAAGCTATCAAGTTTTTTTTTTCCTATGCAACATTCAAGAACTTTAAGGTATACCAAATGGATGTCAAGTCAACTTTTTCTGAACGGTGACTTAAAGGAAGAAGTTTACATAGAGCAGCCTGAAGGATTCAAACTTTCAGATAAACCAGACATGGTATGCAGATTAAAGAAAGCACTTTATGGACTTAAACAGGCCCCAAGAGTTTGGTATGAGAGACTTGATGGTTACTTAACAAAGATAGGATTCAGAAAAGGAGTAGCAGACTGTAATTTATTCATAAGAGAGACAGATGAAGGACTACTGCTCGTTGCTATTTTTGTTGATGACATTATCTTTGGAGGTAATAACAAAATTAGTGCTGAATTCACCAAAGAAATGAAAAGTGAATTTTAAATGAGCATGATTAGACCTATCAAATACTTTCTTAGATTGAATGTAAAACAAATAGACAAAGGCATATTCATAAATCAGTCTAAGTATGTAAAGGAGATATTGAAGACTTTCAAGATGGAAGATTGCAAACTAGTAAGCACTCCCATGATAACATGAAGCAAACTTTCTAAAGATGATGATTCCATAGCAGTTGACAAGACCCTATACAAGTCTATGATTGGAAAACTCGTATATCTTACTCAATCTAGACCTGATATTTATAATGCAGTTGGCATTGTTGGAAGATTTGCAGCTGAACCCAAGAAAAATCACCTAATGGCAATAAAAATAATATTCAGATACTTAAAAGGGACTATCGACTATGGTTTATGGTATCCTAACTTAAAGAATATACAAATTAATGTGTATACAGATGCAGATTGGGCAGGTTGTGTTGATGATAAAAAGAGTACATCAGGAGGAGCAGTATTTCTTGGAGATAGATTGGTCACTTGGACAAGTAAAAAGCAGAATTGTATCTCTTAGTCAACAGTAGAAGTTGAATATGTTGCAGCAGCATTGAATTGTTCAACAATGGTTTGGATCAAACAGATGATTAAAGAATTTGGTATGCAGATCGATTATCCTATTTTTATTCACTGTGAAAACACTAGTACTATCAATATGTCAAAGAACCATGTGATGCATGCAAAGAAAAAACACATTGAGATCAAATACCATTTTCTAAGAGAAAAATTTGCAGACAGAGAAGTAAAGTTGGATTATGTGAGCACTAAAGAATAATTAACATATATTTTTATAAATCCATTATCAAAAGATACTTTTGAGTATCTCAGGGAGAAGTTGGGAGTAATTCCCTTTACTGAGTCTGATTAGAATTTGCAGCAAAAACATCAGTCCTTGGTGACTAATGAATGGTTGACTACTCTACTTCTAGAGTAGTACATGTGCTTAATGGTGTTTAACACCCTTTGTCATTGATGTCAAAGGGGGAGTATTAGTAAGGGGGGCATATACTCTGGGGGAGTATACAGAGCAGCAGCAGTGAAGAGGAAATTTTGATGAGGATATTGAGAAGATTGTAAAAAGAAGGAAGACACTTTGAGTTGATGATATCATATGTTGCCATCAATGTCAAAGGGGGAGATTGTTGGAGATTTACTTCTGTGCAAATAATTAATTGTATGTTTGTCATTGATGACAACATATAATATAGAGCAATGTTCTATATGCAATTATCAATAAATATGTTCTAGAGCTATGCATGTTCATTTCCATGATGTATACATGTTTTAGATGCTATTCTAATTCATGTCAATTCATATACGAAGTTTTAGTTGAGTTATGCTAATCAGTTATGACAGTTACAGAGATTGAAGACTATCTGTGAAGAGCCAACATAATTACATTATTTCTTGAGTTACGCCTTTCTTCAGGATATGCATGTTTGTATTCATTTTTAGTTATGAGTTAAATACAATTATCTAAAGGCACCAAACATGTTCTATCAGAATCGTGAAGTTGGAGTTAATTTGGTGGAGCCGACTTTGTGAAGTGTCACGTCTATTCAGTCTGAGTTGCGTGTTCCTAATCAAGTTGCGTGGTTGATGTGGCCAACTAAAGAAGTATTGAAGGGACTCCTAGAGATGATGAAGATCACATCCTTTGTAGAAGATACTTATAGTAATTCATTTTATGAACGCCAAGTGTGAATGAGAAGAATAAAGATAGAAAAAGTACATAAAAGAATGTCCATTGTTTTGGGACAGTAGAGACATTTCAATCATCAAGAAAAGATCTACGTGAAGAAGAAGTGGAAGTAAACAATACAATGGAACTGATCAAGACAACAGGTCTAATCAAACAATTCATCTATTAGATATAGTGTATATCTGTTCTACTAAAGGTTGCAGCCTTCATCATTTTAGCAGTGAGCTTTTGGACAGTGAATCCTCACCCCTAACAGGGTCTGACCTTTAACCAGGTCTCTGTACTTATTGCATTGTAAAGAACAACTCCTAACAGGGTTGCAAGATCTCTTAATAGGGATAATTATACTCAAGTACAGTTCTTTGTAGGTGCTAATTCCCACTGGGGTTTTTACCTATTTGGTTTCCCCGTAACCAAAATTGTTGTATTCTCTATTGTGTTATCTAAATGTGCATTTAATTTATGTTAATTGATATCTAAGTAAAGAAAATAATTAAAGTAGTTGATAACTGATTAACCCCCCCCCTTCTCAGTTATCCTTTGGGACTATTCTAACATAAATTTATGAGGCCACTGATTCACCCCCCCTCTCAGTTATTACTAATAGTATTATGGATTGAGAGCGTGGATTGCAGATCTTGGAGTATATCTAATGTATTTTAATTGATGTTTACTTGTTTTAGGTACCTTATGTATCTTGGCAAGGGGTTAAATAATTATTTGTATATTGGGAAAGATTAATTGGCCGACATAATTAATTATTGTAATAGGGTATATATGATAGATCTTTTCTTTCGAAAAGATGTAGTATGTGATAGTAGAATGATGAGAAGGTAATTGAAAGGTAGAGAAGTGTGGTAGCTGCGAAGCTTAATTTTTTGTTGGATGTAGAGCAGAGTTTGTGATTATAGTACTTCATTGGAACTCACCAAGAAAAGAATGTTTCTATCAGACAGTTCACTGGATTGTATATTTCTTATATACACATTTTCATATTGTTATCCTTGAGGGTAGCTTTAACCTTCTTTGGGAAGTGTGCCTGGGAAGTGAGCCCACTATTACTCTTAACTCCTAACAGGAAATGTCCTTTAAAAGGGACTATGTACTATAATGTTTTAATAAGCTCCTAACAAGGATAAATCTTTTAACAAGGATACTATAATCTTAGTACATCATTTGTAGGTGCTAATTCCCACAGGGGTTTTACCTTTAACATGGTTTCCTCGACAACAAGGATTATGTTATTTTGTTTAAATTTACTGTGTTATCATTTGAATTGAAGTTTAGGTTTATAAAGTTTAAAGTTTAATAATCTATATCATAATTGATTCACCCCCCCTCTTAGTTATTCTTGTGGACTGTTCTTCCTAACGGCATGATCGTGCTCAGAAAAACCGACTGGAAGATTGGAAAAAAGATCATTGGAAACCCAACCACTGATTGGTAACATGAAGAACAGTACAATCCTACAAAGAAAGTATAATAACTCATGTGCATAGAAACCAAATGAGGTACGATCATAGAAAATTATCCAACACAAAGACACTAACAACATAGCCATGACCGCAACCAAAAAGAACAAGTATAGATTTATCACCAAAAAAAACACCAGACTAAAAGAAAAGAGACTAACTACTGAAAGAAAATACATTTGGTGATGCAAGATCACCATGATCCCAAGATGCTCCTACATCAGACACCTGAGGTAACTGAAAAAGTGAGTCTCTCACTTTCTTGGGGTCAAAGGAAAACCAAATAGGTCTACCTCAACCTGAGAAATCCATGTTGAATCTTCAATTGATCTGTCCTTCCACTTAACTAGATATTCCATATACAGCTTACCTCTTGTACTTTGACCAACTTGATTATCCAAAATCCTCTCTATTTTCTCCATCTTCTTCTTAGGATACTATTTTCCAACATTTGATCCTCCATTTCTACTATAATCTTATTCACGATACTCTTATAAATCAACAATATTGAATATTGGTAATATATCCATGTCCTCAGGTAATTCCACTTCATAAGTATTCCTTGAATAAAATATTCTCAAGATCTTACAAGGACCAAATTTCTTCATCTTCAACCTGTTATTAGTACCAACTAGAAATCTACCCTTCTGCAAGTATACCATAACTTCATCTCCCTCTTTAAATTCCTTATATCTCCTCTTCATGTCTTCTCTCCTCTTATAGGCTTGATTCATTTCCTCCAAATGATGTCTCACCTCTTAATCCAATGAATCTCATAACCTATGTTATTCCTCTCCTTCAACACTCTTCTTAATATCATGAATGATATCCATTAGCTCTGCTGCTCCCTTAGGATTAAATGCAGTATCCAATTCAAATGGTGTCTTCCATGTGCTCCTATTTACTGAATTGTTATATGCAAACTCTGCCTATGGTAAAACTAAATCCCAATTTCCAGGCTTATCTCCAACTAAACATCTCAAAAAATTTATGGAACTCATGTTCACAACCTCTATTTGTCCATCAGTTTGTGGATGAAAAGTATAACTAAACTTCAAATCAGCTTTCATCTTCTTCCAAAGTGTCATCAAAAAATACCCAACAAACCGACTATCCCTGTCTGATACAATGCTCTTAGGTAAGCTATGTAATCTCACAATCTCCTTGAAAAACAAATCAGCTACATGCACTGCATCTATAGTCTTCTCACAAGGAATAAAATGTATCATCTTAAAAAACCTATCTACAACCACAAAGATAGAATCATAACCTCTCAGTGTCCTAGGCAATCCAAGTACAAAATTCATACTAATCTCCTCCCAAGGTCTAGCTGACACTGTCAAAGGTGTATACAACCCCACATTCTAATTACTTCCCTTAGCAACTTGACATAACTTACAAATTTGTATAAAATTCATCACATCCTTCTCAACTTGTGGCCAACAGTAATTCTCATTGACCAAAGAAACTATCTTATCAATGCCAAAATATCTTGCTAAACCTCTATTATGTTTCTCCTTAATCAGATTATCCATCATGGAACTCCTAGGTATACATAAGTGATTACAATTGAAAAATTTCATCTTGAATGATATAATCCAACCACTTACTTCTATCAGAAACTATAGGTTCCTTACAAGCTTTCCAAGATTCAGAAAAATTTGGATCTCCCTCATAGAAGGTTTTCAATTCATCAAAACTGAATACTACAATATTCATCTCAATCAACAAAGTCCTTCTCCTACTCAAAGAATTAAAAAATTTATTGGCTACACCACTCTTATATTTCAAAACAAATGTATAGCTCAGCATAAAATTAACTTATCTCAGATGTCTCTGATTCAACTTACCTTGGCTACTCAAATACTTCAATGTTTTATGATCAGTATATAGTACAAACTGCTTAGGTAAAAAGTAATGTCTCCATTTCTTCAAAGCTTGGATTATAGCATAGAATACCTGACCATACACTAAATACCTTGTCTTATCATCATTCAAATTCTCACTAAAATAAGCAACATGTCTTCCTTCTTGAGTCAAGACTGTTCCAATTGTATTTCCACTAGCATGAAAGTCTACTTGAAATACCTTATTTATATCAGGTAATTCCAATATTGGTTTCTCTATCACCTTTTGCTTCAACAAATAAAATCTCCTTTGTGCTCCATGTGTCCATCTGAACTCTTTTTTGTCACCTTTCATAGTTTCAGTCATCGGTCCACAGATTGAACTAATGTTTCTGATGAACTTCCAATAGAAACTAGCTAACTCATGAAACGATCTTACTTCTCCAACACTCCTAGGTGTATGCCACTCAAAAATTACTTTCACTTTATTAGGATCCATCTTCAATCCTTCATTAGATATCACAAATCCAAAGTATACCAATTCCTCCTTCACAAAAGTACACTTCTTGATGTTTATCAGTAACTTCTCTCCCTCAACCTCTGTAACACTTTCTTCACATGTATCAAATGTTCCTCTTTTCTTTTACTAAAAATCAAGATGTCATCCAAATACACAATGAAAAAATTTAAAATATATTCATGACTTCATTCATCAACCTCATGAAAGTACTAAGTGCATTAGACAATCCAAAAGGCATTACCAACCATTCATACAGTCTTTCTTTTGTCTTAAATATAGCCTTCCACTCATCACCTTCTCTGATTCTAATATGATGATACCCACTCTTTAAGTCTATCTTGGTTAAATACTTAGCTCCACTCAAACAATCCATCAAGTCATCCATCCTTGGCAAAGGAAACTCGTACCTAATTATAATCTGATTGATAGTTCTTGAGTCAATACACATTATCCATTGTCCATGTTTCTAATTAGGTCCTAATACTACAGGTATTGCACATGGACTCAAACATTCTCTAATCAATCCTCTTTGCACCAAGTCTTGCACTTACCTATTGATTTCTTCACTCTCCATCAGGGACATCCTTTATGCTACTTTATTTGGTAATCTAGCTCCTAGTATCAAATCCATGAAATGACTAATACTTCTTACTGATGGTAATCCATCAGGTACATTATCTGATATGATGTCAACATACTCATTCAATAATCCAGTGATTTCCTCAAGATGTTCTTCTATCAAAATATTCTTCTTAGAATCCTTAGGTACTAAAGCAAAACACACATTATTATGCTTCATGCCATCCACTAGACAAATCCTTGCACTGGCACACACTTCACTCTTAAGAGGTCCCTCTAAAGGTAACAGATTTTGTTTCACCCCATTAGCAACAATAGTGTAAATATTCTTCCTACCATCATGTATATCTTGCCTATCATACTACCATGGTCTATCCAACAAAATATGACACACATCCATAGGCATAATACCACGCAAAACCTCATCATAGTACTTCCAAATATTGAACTTAACTAGGAATTTTTCACTTACCAGTACCTTGTGTTCATCTTGTATACATGCAATCTGATAGGGTTTAGGATGCTTCATCCTCTATAACTTCAGTTTTTCAACCAACTCCTCTGAAGCATGATTATCAGAACTACTACTATCTATGACAACATTACACACCTTGTTCTGTACCTTAAATTTGGTTCTAAAATAATTCTTCCTCTGTATAGACTCCTTCTCTTGTTCCTAGTGATAAAGGATTCTCTTGGTCACCCAAGTTGCACCTTCCTCTGCTCCATTGTTATTCAATGAAATAGTGGACTCTTCATCAGCAAATGTTGTTCTCCTACATCCCTCTAGCTTCTTCTTAGAGTTAATTTTCTTGCATTTAAAGGCTCTATGTCTTGCTTCACCATAGTTAAAATAGGTGCCACTGAACTTCTTTCATTCACCACTACTTTTCCCTTCATATCAGTATGAACTCTTGTCATTCCTCTTATATTGATTATTTTCCTTAACTTCTAAATCACTTTTTCTCTGATCTCCACAAGATCTACCTCTACCTCTCTGAAATCTTCCTCCTCTACCTCTTTGTTTTTGTTCATGCTTCCTATTCATCTTTTCTTCAGCCTTTAAGGCCCACTTATAATCTTTTTCCACACTTCTTATCTGCAATAGACTGATTGCATATTTTATGGACACCCTCAAACAATTAAGATATCAAGCAACTTGTTCAGCCTCATCATCTATATGACCAAATATGATGTTCAACTTGTATAACTCCTCAATATAACTCTTAACACTTAGGTCTCTTTGCTTCAAATTTTGAAACTTCTTAAACAAGCTTACTTGATAGTCCTCAGCTAAGAAATTAGCTTTTAACTTATTCACCATCCTCTCCCAAGACTTGATCTTGCCTTTACCTCTTCTCTACCGATGTGTTTGCAAATATTCCCACCATAGGGATACATGTCCTTTCAACTTTGTATATACATACTTCACTTTCTTATCTTCATTGGTTCCCTCAAGCTCAAAATATTTGTCCATTTCTGGGATCCAATCTATCAACTCATTAGCGTCTAGATTTCCATGATAATCAGGGGGATTAAAATAAGGTCTCTTATTGAAATTAGTCAAGGCCCTAATGAACCTTTCCTCTTCATGATTCAACTCTGGTTGCACCTCATTATTTTCTCCTTCCACAACTGGATCTTGATGTTGTTCATCTCCTTCTTCATCACTAGAATCTTCTATATGTTGTCCTCTTCTCTAAGAAGTCTCTATTACTTCCAATATGGAAAAAACATTTCTAAACAATTCTAAGACCACTGGATCTGCATTCCTAGCTCCACCTCTATCATTTCTTCTGGTCATTGTGCAATCCTAAGTAGTTTTAGGTTAGATCCTTTCAACTTCCACCCCACAAGAAAACCCTAAGTTGCAAACCCTACTCAACCTTTCTTTGATACGAATTGATGTATTCAAGGATGGAGAAATTCCAAAGAGATCAATATGATCCTTGCAGCTAACACACACAATGGAAAATAACAAGTAAAACAAGCCAAGAATGAGAAACTGAAAGATTAGCCTTCAATTACGATCAGTGAATCAATTAAAATATACCTGCAACATGCACTCTCACATGCTAGACATACATTCCTGATTAGATAAGAAATCTCTTAAAAAACCTGGCTAAGATGCACTAGATAATCTTATGAAAACTCTCTTACCCCATAGGAACAAGTCCATAAGCTTAAATAACAATTACAATCATCGACCAGCCTAGAAAAGATCACATTTTCCAAGAATAAGAAGATGTGTTACAACAAATAGGTCAGGACCCAAAACAACTGGATCAACCTCTAATAAAAATAATAAGAGATGTGATCATACAAATAAGTAAACCTAAAACATAATACTAAGATGGCATGATCGTGCTCTGAAAAACCAACTAGAAGATTGGAAAAAAGATCAAAAACCCAACCACTGATCAGTAACATGAAGAAAAGTGCAGTCCCACAAAGAAACTACGAATAACTCTCACATGAAGAAACCAAATGAGGTGTGATCATATAAAATTATCCAACACAAAGCCACTAACACATAGCCACGACCACAACCAAAAGAATAAGTACATATCTATCACCAACAAAAACACCAGACTGAAATCAAACAGACTAACTACTGAAAGAAAATGTTTTTGGTGATGCAAGATCACCATGATCCCAAGATCCTCCTACATCATTTTAGGGGGGAAATAATCTTGAGAAGAGTGAGGGATATTCAAATTTGATGATGATCACTTCTGGAGTTGTGTGGTGAAGATGCTCGGGGATGAGTATTTGAAGACTAACCTCTGCCCACATAAAAAGCTTGACATTTCTTCATTCTTTCTTGCATGGGCATTGCAGCTAGGTAGTAGGGAGGAGGCATTGAAGACCATGAGACTATGTGTGCATGCGAAATGGGCTGGAGGCAAAATCCCCATCTTGGGGAGAGCTAATCCACGAGTGGGAATCGCAATCGGGGAGGACCCATGGAGGGTTGTGGAGGGTGCAACTAGTAATTTACAACCTCTTTATGGTGTGGAGTACCTCAAAGCCTAAGGAGAAATAAAAAGAGAAAGCAAAAGGTGGATAGGAATATTTTTTTGTCTACATGTAGTCAAAGGATGAGGATGTTGGAAATCTTCTAACTGAGCGGGGAGTTGATTCAATACAAATAGGTATTGACCTAATTCAGCCACCAATCTAATTAACTGCACTAGCAACATCCAAGCCACAAACCATATGAATGAAGTAAAAAACTAATAGTAAACAATATCAAGCACCCACAACTTAAACACACATAACATAAGTATTTTATCATGGAAACCCTTTTTAGAGGAAAAAAACCACAGTGGGGATGATACCCACAAGCCCAATACTACAGTAAATGAGTTTTCCCTGTTAGGAGCTACAAATACCCTTTCTAAGGGTTTACCCTATTAGGAGTGATTAGTACATTGTTATGTGTACAAATAGATCAACTATGATCTACATCGCTAGAGGATTTCAAACCTCAATTAAGAAGCTACCCTGTTAAAGGATTTACAAATAAGAAAATGTTAAAGTTCACCCTATTAGAGGATTTGACCTATTGAAACTATTAGGGAACAACAAGATTGTTGATCTGGAGAATGAAATTTTTTTCCTATCAGATCCTTTTAGCTCCTTTCCTTCCTGATGCTAAACTGATCTCTACTCCTTCAATTCATGACCATCCAATCTGAAAATACAATCATAGCCTCTACTTAACATCACAAAACCCTAATCACCCAAAAACAACTACTATAATTTTTCAATATGAGAAGCTCCTATATATAAACAACTTGTACCAACCTAAAAATGATCTTCAAATTTCTTTCCTAAGATAACACCATGTGTCAAATTGATAATCTTGATGAAAGAAATGATTTATCATGACCGTGTTAGGCCAAGATAAGATCTGCAAGTTTATATATCCAAGGTAGTCAAACATGTTTTGACTTCTCCAACACAGCACCTTAAATATGTCTTAAATGCTTGCATCTATCTTGTAAATACCAATACATTAGATGTATAACCTTTATTACACGTCATCATATCATTGAAAATGATCGCACATACTTTACCACTCATTGATCTGTGATCTATTGACTGGTTGATCAAGAACATAAGAGTTATACATGTCTTAGTGTCTTTGACACTAAAACCTCTATCACCACTCAACCAAATTAGTTGTGGTTGGAATCATAGATTCATCATACCATATACATATTGAATCTCTGATCGCAACATCTTAATCTTTCCTCAACTTGACCGCTACCACAATATATTTAATATTGTTTTTCTTGAACACCAGTCAACATACATAGTTTATCTTTCCTTTACTGATCATGTACAACTCTTACCGATCATAGTAATCTTAATAACTATATACATTTCCATCAAAGGATAACCAATTATCCATCCACTCATGACCGCTCTGCATATCTCCTTCAAAACTTATCATAATGCCATAAATATCTCCCTTTGGCATTGATGGAAAAAAATGTATGTTAACTATAACAAAAATATTACATATCATCCTCAAATCATACTCCCCCTTACATTATGCATGCTATCATATCTATCTCCATCTCTATCTCTCAAATCTATCCATTTTCCATAAATATCATTACATCATTCTCCTATACAATACATTACACATCTTTCTCCTATTTTTTGTCAATGACAAAGGATTATAAGTACTTACCAGAATTATACTCTGTCAAAAATTTCCTTGAATTTTATCTTTGTTGAATTCAAGGATGTTTCCCATGACTCTTGTAAGTTTTCCATAGATAAAATATGTCCATGTATAACCAATTGTTTTCCTTCCATATCATTCAAAGTGTTCACCTCTTCTAGACTTAGTATTGTTTCTACATCTCTCACATGATTTTGTATGAGATCCAAAGTAAGAGCTAGATAGGTCTGCAACTCCATAAGTGATATAATTTCATTGTCTTGATCTTTTTTCAACTTATTCATGTTGTATGAAATCATTTTCACCTTACTAGTGTATGTTGAAACTGAAATAGTTAGAGGATCAAACTTTGTAACCAAATCATCAAGTTCCTATTTAGCTTCCTCTCTCTTCTTCTCTAGATCCTATGTAATAGATGTAACCTTGGAAACCTTTACAAATATCTTTCCTACCTCCTTTAGATTCCTTCATTTTATTCACTAGAACTGCAAGTGACTCTTTTTCTTGTTATGGTTTCTTTCAACTTGTCATATCATTGCTTCTCATATTCTTTCATTGCTAACTCCATAAGTGCATTCTCCAAGTTAGGTACTTGATCAGAAACAACCCTTACCAATATACCCAATTGATCAATAAGATTATATCTTTTTTTCATATTTCACATGAGGTACTAAACTCCTAATGATGTTTCTCGATCCTTTTAGTATTCTGGCCTTCTTTTTCTTTCCCTTCAATTTTTCCCTTACTACTTTCTCCTCAATTTTATCACACATTTTCAATAGTTCTTTAAGGCTCATCTGAATAATATCAATATTTTTTTGCATTTCTTCATCTTCAGATTCTTCTGCGTCTTCTTCAAAACTAGTTGTATTCTTTTTTTCTCTCTTCTTCACTGTGCTTCCTTCAACGGATAGATTTAGTTTTCTCTTTACTAAAATTATATCTTCATCATCCTTATGACCTATCTCATTCTCAGAAATCTATACTGGGATATCAAAGATAATATTATCTATGACATCATTAATCTCTTCAGTTTCTCCCTCTTGTTCTTTTCTTGCCTCTTCAACCGATTTGACTTCAGCAACAATCTCAAACTTCACAAACTTTGTCAATAAATCCACTGTCTCATTTCTCACCGATTGAGTATCTCCAATGATAATTCTTGTAACTTTGTTCCTTTTCTTAGATTCTTCTCTTATTGATTCAATTTTCAACTCTATCTTCTCATTAGACCATTCAAGTTGCAAAAGTGTAAGTTCTTGTTCCATTGTTACTCTATCAATCTTCAAAGATTCTCTTCATCTTTTGTTAACTGCATTAAATAGTTCTTTAGGTAGAGCTTTGTAAAGTTTACTAGGTGATTTGTGAAAAGTGTGTACACTTTTACACATGCATCTTCAATCTTTATTTTCTCATAACTATCAAACTTTTCAAAGTGATTCCACTCTTCTATCATATTTCTATGTTCCTTAATGTCTTTAACAATGTTCTCAAGAATGACAGTATTGTCAATTTGATCAGTTTCCCAGGAGTAGACTTTTTGTTAGACTCAGTTTAGACCTTTTCTTATTCATTATTTTATTTACCTCCCTTCTTACCTTTTGACTCTTTATAGCCTGATGTCCTTTTTTTCCTTTCTTCTGTGAGTTCTCTAAATAGTCTTAGGTGTCTCATTTTCTGACTTAGTCTTAATAGGAGTAGTGAAAGTAGATGTTGATTGTTTTAGTACTAAACTCCTTTTAACTCTCTGGGGTGTAACCTCTTCTACTTCAACTTGAGTATCCTTGGCTCCTATAGAAGATGTGCCTACTTCCTCACTCTCCAGTTTCTTTCTAAGTTTTATCATTATTTCAGGTGTAATGCCACTCATTTTGGCTAGATTTTCAAATTGTTTTCTTATCTTTATTTGGATTACAGGTGCTCCCAATTCATTGTGAATTTTCAATGATGACTCTTATTAAGTTCCAAACCTAGGTGTTGAAGTATAAATTGGTTTAGACAATAGAACATCAGCATGAATAGTGACTAGATCACCATCAACTTCATAACCCATAGTAGGTATCCAACATGTTCTAGGTTGCATTGCTTGCAACATACATGTATATGTATCTACTAGAAAACATATATTATCTTTATACTTCTCAAAAATACCGGTTGAGATTATCTCTCTTAAGTGCATTTTTGTTTGAAAATATTTAAATTAATCCCATGTAACCGAATTAAATTTTCTTCCTAAAGTCCTTATGCATTGCTTAATCCACATCACTACTGGTCTATCCTTTGACCATGTAATAGAACCTATTCCAGGAAAATGATCTTGTAAGTAAAAGAAAATACATATCATAAAGAACATACTACTTATCTTTCTTTATCTTCTCCATGTTCACAAATAATTGACTCCTAAACATCTCAAAAAGATCTTAATTTGAATCTTCCTTCACCATTATGTATGCAACATGAATAGCTCCACCAGGTACAATGTTCAACAAACTAGACTATTATACTATGTATCCTATCACCATTTAAGTGAATCTCACTTCCTTCTTAGTTATATCCTTGATAGTCAAGCTTCGTGATCCTGTTTGCATTAGGTTCAACAAGTAACCACATTTGCACCAATAGTTTGTAGAGTAGGTGCTTCATCGATTGCACAAAATCCAGTAACTTTGTGTTAGGAATAACAGTCCACAAGACAACTGAGAGGGGTGTGAATCAGTTGTGATATAGATTTTTAAACTTTATACTTTATAAACCAAATCTACATATGTAAATGATAACACAGTAATAGACAACACCAAAACATAATATTTGTTGTCGAGGAAACCCTGTTAAAGGTAAAACCCCTGTGGGAATTAACACCCACAAATAATGTACTGAGAGTATAGTATCCCTGTTAAACATATTATTCCTGTTAGGAGATTTTTACAACATTACAGTACACAGTCCCTATTAGGAGTCAAACGAAATAGTAGGCTCCCTGTCAAGGCACACTATCCAAAGAAGGTTAAAGCCACCCTCAAGGATTTACAATCCGCACAAGTGTATAAAAAAATACACAATCAGAGAACTGTCTGCTAGCAACTATCTTTGCTTGATT
Organism: Thuja plicata; assembly: GCA_018584345.1. Lineage (NCBI taxonomy): Eukaryota > Viridiplantae > Streptophyta > Pinopsida > Cupressales > Cupressaceae > Thuja > Thuja plicata. The sequence continues at coordinate 888,796 of MU228302.1, forward strand.
AGTTCAAATGAATTATCCACTCTTCTTGCATCCAATAGTCAACAAGCTTCGCAGCTTTCACACATTCCTTCTCTTCTTTTCTCTATCACACTTCTCGACAAGAGTATATCTTCCATATATACCCTTGCACAATATCTTATTAGGTTGGCCAATTAATCTTTCCTAATACATAATTAATTAGGTCGGCCAACTAAGGCTTTCCATCATACAAATAATTACATATCCCCTTGCTAAGATACACACGGTATCTAAGATAAGTATACAATATTTAAAATTCATTACATATACTTTCAGATCTGCAATTCATGCTCATAATTAATTCTACATGCTACATGTCTGAAGTCGGCCAGGAAATAGGTCTTCTCCAAAGTACACACCACAACTAACTTCATCAGTCTTCAATCAACAATCGAACACAACCCATTACTCTAACATATGTCGGTTGTCCATAAGTAAGCTCTCAAGTTATGAAATATCTCCATCAGAAAGATATACCCGAAACACAGAGATCTTCTCTGTCTAGAATCACAGTTGCAGTCCAGAGAACCAGTCTTCACCAAATGAACTGTAACATCCACAGAATGTAACATAAATTCAAGTGACCTTAGGAGTAAGGTCAGGACACATCCTTCTGCATAAATCCAACTTTGATCCTTCTGAATCATTCGTGCAATGTTCGTGCACTCGTTCCAGTTAAGTAGTCAGTTTGTCTTCTCCATATAAGTATATGTTGACATCAGTGACAAAACATGAATATCAATTGCATGATCAATAATCAAAAATGATATCATCCAACAATGTCCCCCTTTGGCATTGATGGCAACATATGGGAAAATCCATATGCATCAACCCAAAAGTATTCTCTCTCAATACAATCTTCTCAATATCCTCAACATAAATTTCCTAAAATAGTAGGGATTTTCTCATAGATTCCTTCCCCCTTTGGAAACAATAGAAAAGGGTGCCATAGTTCACATGTAATCTCCTATAAGATGTAACTTTTTCAAATCTTCATGTCCAATCAACTAGGTGCAAGATCACCTAAATGTACTCCAGTATTTTCTGTGATCACTCCCCCTAAGGAGTAGATCGATACATCAAGTCCAGAGAAGGATATGGCTCTAAGATCCACTGGGCACAACACAATCCAACGCCAAGGTTACCCGAAAAACACTGTTAAGTGTTACCCGATGACAAAAAGGTAAATGATATCCGATGAGTAACAACAATGCTACCTGACAATACAACAAAGAGAGGCTACCGATAGATATAGGGAACCCGACAAATAGTTCAGTCAAGGAACACCGACAGACTGCAAGTTTAAACTGACGACCAAGAACCGACAGTCAGTTACATTCTGCAAAAAGTGGATTTGACTTTCCACGTCAGATAAATCACTGAAGTTGTATTTATAACTTCTTGATTTTCTTTTAAATCCATTATGTGCGAAAGAAGAAATGTAATTGTTATTGTTTTAATTACCTTTACTGTTTTAAAACATGCAAAATAAAGATCAAGGTCAAGTTGTAAACCTTGGATCTGAGAGTTAACATTGTAAAATGTGAATTTCAAGATAGGTCAAATACTTCTATAAATAGGTGCTCAATCCATTGAGAATAGTTGTTGTTCAATGAAGATAGTAGCCATGAAGAGCAACTAAAGACCAGACAGAGAATTCATGCAGAGGAACACAAACAAAATCTAATCAGTTTTCAAGAACAGAACAAAGGCTACCGACAAGCAGAGAAAAGGAATTCATCAATCACTTAAGGTGATATTATTTTGAAAAGGCTTTAATGGATATGTAAATCAGAAATAGTAGATTACATACAGTCAGGTCAACATTTGTACTCATTCTAACAAGTGTAGTACACTAATGAAATCCTTTCAAGAAAGGTGGGCTTAACCATCCTATTGTAAATCTCATAACTAAGTGCACACTTAAATCAGTGT
>MU228302.1:892186-908043 GCA_018584345.1 Thuja plicata
CTAGTCACTCCATACTAGTTCTTGAATCCTTCTCTCTTCATCTAATCTTGCATTGATCATAATCAATCCACTTGGGGATCCATTTCATTTGTGTTTGAGAGAGCACATTCACATTCCCATAAGAGAGAAAATCAAACAAGCCTCTTGGGTGCCACTTGTTTTCGCTCTATCCAATGATATGAGGATACTTTTTATGTTTTCTTGCTTGCTTCCATTTCACTTGAATTTCATGTGCTAACCCGCTAATGATTTCATGTTTGTGAGTGATTGCAGGTTGAATATTTTCCTCATACTACATTCTAGCATGCCCGATGGGACCCACGTCCCTAAAATTTCTAACTTCTTGTCTTCATTTTCTTAAAATTTTGCCAAGAACGCGGATCCACATCTGCATTTTACACACAGGCGTCTGCAAAAAATGCCAGGTCTCCCTAAACTATCGTTCGATGTCTGCGCTTAACCAGCGTCTCCTCTCTGAACTGGCATCTCCGCCTGGAATAGCTAGTTTGAGACTTTACAAACACAACTTTTTGGTTTATCAAGATCTTTGGTTTTCCTATTGATTTTAGGCATCTTATCATTCTATTTTTTAGCAGAGACTCATTTTACAAGCAGAAATTATGCCAAATTTTCATTAAGGAGAATAAATCTTGATAATGGTTTAAAGGACACTAGCTTTTAGTTGTTTTAATACTCTCAAAATGGTTGAATTTGATCAAAATAAAAACTAAGAAGAAGAAAAAGTGACTTTATTTGTTGTCTTTTTGTGTTTGCAGGTACATCGATGTCCTCATAAATGTCAGTTCATGAACCAGCATTTGTGATTCACAAACCGGCGTCTACACTTAACTGGTGTTTATGCTCTGTAAACCAGCATCTCCAACTGGTATAACATCTCTCTAGTTTTTCTGTGTTTTTAGCCTATTTTCTGCTTTCTGTCATTTTTAGGCAAAAACCAGAATCGACGTCTGCGCCCTAAACCGGTGTCTGTGCTCTGTCCAAGTGATATTTATCATGTAATAACAAGTGTTAAGTGGTTCTTGTGTTTTTAACACTTGTCAAAGGCCAAACTTGAAATTACTAATTAGTTGTTTTGCAGCACCGCTTGTCAAAGACACAATCTTGAGACTACTCACGTTTGTATTACAGGTTGCCTCAGATCTACATCGACCAAACGATCGTGTTTGGATTAATCTTTTTTAGGCACCTAGACTAATTAGTTAGATTTTTTTTGTCTAATCCTAAGTGAGTGTTAGGGGATTATGCTCTCTTCCCTTTTGGGAAGATCAAAAACCTAGACACACTTACTTAGTGTTGAACAATCGAATCTTTTGGAAAGAATAAAGCGTGTCTTGCGTGCTTGTGGAGAAAATGATACTGGATAGGATGTACTTGTGGAGAAAATGATACTGGATAGGAGAGTACACTTTTTCCCTTGTGGGAAAATCATAAATCTAGACTCCTTTTTGTTGCCAATCCAAGTTACTATGAATCCTTTAAATGGGCCTGCCGGTTGAGGAAAAAATCTCCTAAGAATGACTCATGTGAGAACGAGGTGTAAGCCACACCACTCTAACTCACATTAATCAAATTTAATCCTTGGGGTTAAAGCCTTGGGATTTGGTTGGCATTTGAGCTTATACTCAGCTCTCGTCTACATCATGTTTACGTGACCACTTTTGTCAAGACATTCTATGGGGCTATACGCCTAAATTGTGTTTGCACGGACATAGAGGATACAATCAAATAGAGAACCATACTAAACACTCTAGGCTTAGAAGCTACCCAGAACACCCCCAAAAGGTGATAATGCTTGTGCAAGAAAAATAGTAACTTCCCCAAGATCACTCGTACATTCATGCCACCGTGAGCGTTTGGAACCTGATAATATAGCCTCATGACTGGAGCCATTGCGTGCTTGGTGATGGCCATATTCTGATTATCTCTTGTGTGTGTTCCTAAGCTTACGAGCAAATATTTTCATGCTATGCCAATTCCTTAGGTAGATTTTGTGCTTAAAGTGCTTGAAGAACATTGACAAATCCAAAACATAGATAGAATATCCAACATTCAAATTTGTCACATGCTTGTATCCTTCAAGGTTTCTTTGTCCCTTGTTGGATTGTTTTCAGACACATGCTTGTTATTTTCCAATTTGATTATGTTGAAATTGGTTCTTGCCATGGAACAAATCTATTGAAAAATCAAAACAAGATCAAGCTTTTGCCAGATTATCAAGACAACATCCTTTTGCAAAAAATTTGGTCTTTTATGAGATATGTCCTAAAAACCTCAATCTATTCATCCAAGATTAGATCTACTTATAGGACATGACCGATTCCAAGAAGCATAAGAAGGTGAAAACTCTGTTACCACTCGTGCAAAGAGAATAGAAAAACACAACCCGAGAGGCTACCAAGTACCAACACATTATCAATTCTGTCAAGCAAGAAATCCATAAATGAGAACAATTTGAAAAAGTGATCTACGACAACAAGGTTTCTCATTACATGGGAAAATATCATCTAAACTCTACTTTTGTTGGATTTGAACAATATGACTAGTCAGTTTACCACAACAAACACAAGTTCCTCCTCATCTTAAGCTCACTTAGCTTGCATTTTAGGACCTCACTTAGGTTGTCACTTTTAGGAACACATCACACACTCAGCCTAGCATGATCTTGCATTAATCAAATCAATCTTAATCAGCCTAGCATCATCCTAATCATCATCCAAAAGCATCCTTGATCGCATCCTTTGCTTGGTATTGCATCCCCTTTTGAGTTGCTAAAAAACCTACATCTTGATCAAACCCCATCCTTGAATGTCCTTAAACTAAGCATTGTTTAGGATAATCCCCTTTGTCTTTTGCAACCCCATCACCTTGATCAAAAGGTTGGTTCACATTAGCAAAGAATCTCGTCCGCCGAGGACCACAAGTCTATCTTAGGTAGACAATCATAGCCACTTGATCCTACACTAGGGAAAGCAATCCTTGATCCTTGCATACATCAAGTCATCCTTAATCTATAGAAGCACATCCATCATCTTGAACACATCCTAATCCTAGTATCATCAGCCTTAGTTTCCTAGGTGCATCCTTGCATACATCTTGCATCTCGTATTTTTTTAGGATAGTCATTTCATGCCGCCTATCACACAAGCCACTAAGAAGAGGAAGAACATGGATCCTAATATTGCCACTAGCTCATCTAATCCTATGACTGAGAACACCAATGCCATGGTTACTTATGCGCCTCAGCCCAATGATCAAATTGAACATATCTGGGTAGACACTAATGAAACTCCCACTCTAAGTACCATGGAAACATTTATCAACCATCCAGCGCTTGTCCACATGGTAAACGCCATGAGTGGATGCAACAACAACCAAGTACTCTTGGACGTCCAACAACAAGGACTTCAACTTCCACCTTTGATTATACCCACACTTGTCACACAACCTACGGTACTTCTAGGGGAATGTCCTTATCCCACTAGAAACAAAGTTTTTGATCTCCTTCAATGAGCCCTACAAGTGGGAACTCTTCTCGCGCAAGTAGTCCATCCCTCCATTCCACCTTCCGTCATGCACACAACACCCACACCTACCTCGGGAGCCCCACCTCCTGATGCCACATTAGTAGTGCAAACAATACCCCCTATCATTATGCAAGCACCTCCGCAAGCCATAGTTGCTACTCTATCGCAATAAATCCCAACATTCATTGCAAACTTTCCACCACCACCAGTCAGCACACAACAAACCACCATTCCACCCATTCCTACTCAACCCGTTCAAAGTGCTACAACCAGTTTGCAGCATCAAAGCACCCAAGTCTCCATGCCTATTCCACCTTTCTTCACCATAGGCATACCACCTACCAACACTTATAAACAACCCTTATTTCTACAAGGGTCCACTTTTCCCGCTCTGCCAGCAACCCAATCACAACAAATGCCAGCAGTTTTACCTCAAATGTTGTTCAACCCAAATCCACCCATACTGCAACCATCCATGAATCCCTTCGTCGTACCCCAAATTCCCATCCAACCTATCCAATAGAAACAATAACAACAACCTATCCAACAGCAACAACAACAACCTATCCAACAGCAACAACAACCTATCCAACAGTAGAAAATCACCAATCCATTCACATCTCAAGCGCAACAACAACCAATCAACCCCTTTGCAGTTGCACAACCCACTATCCAAAATACATAGCAGCCACTATTAGAGTTGATGAAGAACAACCCCACATCTCCCAAGAATCCCTGCATGCAAACACCTGTCACAGAAAGAGAGAAAAAGCTATGGAGGCATGTAATCACAAATCTGAGAAAGAGAAGCCATGATTGAGAAAAACAAATGAGAGAGAAAAATCTCAATGCAATAATCTATTCTCTATTATGATCCAATAAGTGAATGAATAAAATACAAAGAGGGAATCCTTATAAAAGAATACCGAAACCCTAAAGAATAATAAGATGCCTAAGTTTAACTTAAGTGTAGAGTATAATAGACTAATAATTAAATAAATTAATTATTAGCTATAATATGACAACTCTAACACCCCCCCTTAAGTGTAACTTAGGGAGAAGCTAAACAGCTAAGGACTAAAAGATGCATGTAAATAAAATGCATGAAAGGAACTATGGGTCCCGACAACTAGGCCTGATCAGGTACCCAAGTACAAGAAATAAACTAGATGAAGGAAACAAAGCCTCCAATCTAGGGAAAGTCCCAAAGAAAGGAATAAGAAATAGCATGTATAGCATCTCTGAAGCATGAAGCTGCAAACAATGTTAGAAGAAACTGCTAGAACCCCCACTGAAATTGTGCATGACCAAGTAGAGGAGACAAAGTCTAAAGAGCTGATCAATCAAAGAGGTGACCTCCAAAAGTAGGAAAGAATGAGTGTCTATATAGTAGATGATCCATCTCACTAAAATGCATAGGTTCCTAGCCACTGCATCTTCCTAGTACATAGGAACAAAAAATGAATAAGTAGATCACTCAACCGAACCAAGGAGGCAATAGAACCAACAGGTGAACCCCCCCATAATATTGAATAGGGAGAGGGGTGACAGGAACACTGAAATGCAATGCCAAAAATATCTGCAGGAAGAAGAAGCAGGAACACCAACAGTGTAATAGAAGTACAAGCATATGATAAAGGGTGGTTTCATAGACACATAGCATGGGCTAATGTCGTGGAAGGTACACTCACTTGACAAAGGTGGATGAGCACAAAAGGCAAAACATCATAACCCCCCATGAAATTTTATAACTGAGTGCGAGTACAAACAAACACAAGGTGCTCGAAATCCCAAATATGAAAAAGCAGGCACTTTATCTTAGTGCATTTATAGAAAATAGAATCCAATAGGAGAGAAGCATACAATGCTCAAAAGTCAAAAAGAAGAGTGAGCCAGAAGAATAGAAGCAGAGATCCTAGGACCTGTAGAACCCAAGTAATCTGCCAGAGTGTGAAAGTGAAAAACTTAGAGGAGAAACAACCTGGAGAAAAATCTGAAAGAATGACCCCTGCAACTGAAAATCTCACTGAACTAGCTTTCCAACGATATTTGGTTTGCCAATAACAGAGTCCAGATGAGCAAGATATGGCTCCCGAAAGGCAAAAAATAGACATCAGACTTTGACAGAAAAAACACTATCAAAATAGAAAAGCCAAAAAATCAAACCACTATAATTAAAAAGAGCTCAGAAAGAGCTTTTCGATGATATAGAGAAGTCCAAAAAATACCTCCGTATGCTCCAAATAGAGCAAAAACAGCGCCAGGGGGTCAAAAAGGCTCCAAAAGGGAGGTTTAAACCCCCTGGGGCTGAAAAAAGAGCCCCTGGGTGCATGGCATGTGCAGGGGGATAAATTGGAGCCCCTGGTCATGCATATGACTGTCGCTGGGCTGAAATAAGCCCACAGGACTAAACCCCTGCTAGGCGGCGCTGCGAGCAATGGAGCTGGGCGGCGGTGCCAGAGCCGGGCAGAGCAGTCAGTGCCAGAGCGGGGCAACGCTGTGGAAGAAGGCACCTATGGGGCAAGGCTAGCGGTGGGCTGGGCAGTGGTGGAATGGTGCTAGTGAGAGCCGCTGAGGAGGGCGGCCGGTGGCAGGAGCCGCCAGCGCTGGAGGTGGGGGCCGAAGGTGCCGTCGGAGGCAGAAGGGTGGGGGTCGTGTGCTGGCCGACGACGGTGGAGTGTCAATGGCCCGGTGGTGGAGTGAATAAAAATAGCACTGGCTGCGCATAAAAACATTTTAAAAAATGTGTTTTTTGATATTTTTTTTCTTGATTTCTGTGCCTGTACGGCACTAGAAACCAAATTTTTTTTGTCTCAGAGGAAAGTTGTCCAAAATAGATAAGTTTTATATGGATTCTGGGGTTTTTGGGCACTCTGAACGCAACGGTGATGTCTGTTTGAGCCCAAAATGACCAGAAACAAAGGTCCCCCCTAAATCCACATAAAAAGCTTTTGAAAAACACAGATCTGAACAACATGACCAAACCCTCTCAAATAACGAACAGGGGCATGAAGATCTGAAGCTCTAATACCATGTTGGAGTTGACAAAGAACAACCCCACAGCTCCCAAGAATCCCTGCATGCAAACACCTGTCACAGAAAGAGAGAAAAAGCTATAGAGGCATGTAATCACATATCTAAGAAAGAGAAGCCATGATTGAGAAAAACAAATGAGAGAGAAAAATCTCAATGCAATAATCTATTCTCTATTATGATCCAATAAGTGAATGAATAAAATACAAAGATGGAATCCTTATAAAAGGATACCGAAACCCTAAAGGTGAAAACCCTAAAGAATAATAAGATGCCTAAGTTTAACTTAAGTGTAGAGTATAATAGACTAATAATTAAATTAATTAATTATTAGCTATAATATGACAACTCTAATAGCCACAACCACAAACGCATGGGGAAAATCCCCTCATGGCACAACCACTACAACAATTTGCTAATCCTTTTATCCAACCCATGCAACAACAACAAACTCATTCCACCAATTATATAGCCATGCCATCTTCCACTGCATCGCAAAAAATTCCCCCTCCACAACAAGTTCTCACTGGGGGCATTCCACCGCAAAACACTTATCCTCCATCCTATACAGGTGCGCAACATATTCATCCCACCTATCCAATGCCGCAAAAAATACAGGCATATTTCCAATAGTTGCAACAATCTTATCAGGCACCGACACCTCCTCCACTGCAATATTCCCCTCAACCACAACTTCCACCACAACAACCCATATACGTTGACCAACAACCATCATACCAAACACCACAATATCCCCCATAGAATCCTCCATTTTTTCCATTCAATCCATATCAGGTTCAAGAAAATCCTACAATCACGATCAACAATCCTCGCCCGCAAATCAATCATGAATGGGAGGAAATGAAGAATGCTCTCAAGGAGCTAAAAGCTGGGACAAAAGCTAAAACATTTAAGTTCGAAGAGGTATGTCCTTATTTGTTTGACTGATCCATCACTACTATACCCTTCCCCAAGTACTTTGAGACCCCAAAGTTTGATAAATATCAGGGGAAGGGTGATCCTGTGAGTCACATGAAAGAATTCTACATGGCCTGTCAAGAAGTGGCCTATAGCAATAACTTCCTCATGAGACTATTTCCCAAAATCTTAAGAGGCACCGCTCTTGAATGGTTCTACAAAATCCCTTATGGCACAGTCTCTACTTTCATAGAATTATCTAAAAATTTTGTGGCCCAATACGCACATAATGTCAAAAATGAACTCTCACTCCTTGACCTATGCAATTCCAAACAAAAGGGAGGAGAAAGCTGGGCCGATTATCTTCAATGCTGGCAAGGGCTTGCTACAAGGTTGTGTTACCAACCCCCAGAACAACATCTTATCAAAATCTTCATTAACAACCTTCATCCTAAGCTTGCCTATCACATGCGCATGAACTATATACAAACTTATCACGATATCAGAATCAAGGGTATGGACCTTGAACGAGGTCTCGTAGAAGAAGGTACCATTAAGCACCACAAATAATCCCAGCTTGACAAACATAACAATGATCGATCACGATACTAGAAAAAGAAAAAAAACACGGTAACAGATGGAGCCACTGACACCAAACACATTCAAGTTGTGGTAACTAGTCCTAATGCACCTACCCAGACTTATCAACAAGCACCACCAATGTATCCTCAACCTCCTCCCATGTATCAATAGCCCAATCTCGTGTATTCCCAACCAACTTACCAGAAAAACATGCACCCTCAAGGCGCGACTATCTATCCCCCTCCAGGGACATCACATCAACACAACTATCAGGGTCCTATGAATTAGACAAATGCTATATCAGTCCTGCATGGACAACAAAGACCTCGTGCTTTGAATATGCCACAACGCACATTTAACCCTTTGGGTGAACCTATAGACATCATTTTTCGCAAGCTGGTCCAAGCTAACCAAGTCGTGTATCCTAAAACACAGCCATTTGATGCTCAACTCCTAAGCTAGCTTGGTATAAAGACAATGAGTACTGTGAATACCACCGTGTTAAGGGACACACCACTCTCAAATGCATGAAGCTGAAACACTATATCCAGGATCTCATTGACAGCAAGGAGATTGAAGTGGATTCTCCTATCCAATCATCGCCAAACGCAGGCCTTAAAATTTATCAAAATGCATTCCCTAAACACACCTCCAGTATAGGCCTAGGTAATCCTACTCAGTCCTCTAATCAGGGAAAGGGTAAACAAGCAAAAAATGGTGACAAAAAATATTATACGAATGCATATATCAACTACGATAATCTCATCGACTGCATATCCCAAGTCCAGTCCTCCATCAATGTCATCCATGTCAAGGGTGTCGATAAATAATGTGCCATCACCACTCGTAGAGGTAGGATAACAGTCGCAGGTGTCGGTCTTGCCCCATCTGCTGGGACCCAATACAACATTTTGGAGCACCTAAGGAATACTCCAGCCCAAATTTCCATCCTGGATCTTCTCCACACATCACCCACTTATCAAGAGATCCTCAATAAAGCCTTGCAAGAGTCCTGTGTTCCCAGCGACATCAACCTCACTGAATTCCAAAACCTTGTCAGACACCTGTCTACATCTTGTGGGGTCTCCTTTAGACCAACAGATGTACCCTCCAAAGAAACCGATCATAATCTCCCACTCCGTATCGCTATCATGGTTAAATATTTTGCCATCAAACGGGTCATGATAGATAATGGATCGGCCCTAAATCTGTGCACTCTAAAATTCATAAAACAATTAGGTTGCATGAAAGTTGATATAGAAAATGATGTCATCACAATAAAAGCATATGATAATTTGGAGCATACTCCTGAAGGCACCATATCATTTCCCATTCAAGTGGGCCCAGTCATTCAGGATACATTGTGTCATGTTGTTGATCTTGACCTTCCCTTCAACATTCTCCTTGGACACCCATGGATTCATTCTATGCAAGATGTCCCATCCACCTACCATCAGTGCATCAAATTCTCATATAAAGGCGATGAGATCACCATCTGCATAGATGCCAAGCCCTTCACATACTATAATGTGTTGGAAAAATCCTTTCCACATTCCAATCACTGTCCCAGGATTGATATTGGCACCTCTGTCACCAGCTCATCTCGAACCCATTCAGACCCAGAAAAAATCCTCTCATCCACCTTTTCCACGATCAAGATCAACAACAAATGTTGTGGTGAGTACACTTTATCTGATGCCTTCGCAGTTGGAGCACTGCCAATTGATCCTCACACTCAAGGCCACCAACCTAATCTAAGAAAAATAGAATCAGAGACAACCAAGGCACTACAATTTGGTTCTACCACTTTTATATCAAAAGGTACTTTGACTGGCCAGGAAATGGCACCAAACATCAACCAATGCCTATATAAAGATCCACCACCTAAGGACACAAGTCACCTCAATTACTTCAAAGATAAGTACCCCACAACGCACAAACTGGTGACAGAAAAATAGAACTATCAAGGAGGTGGCCTTGGTTATGAAGAGCAAGGAATGAAAGATCCTATTATACCTACCTGACTACAAAAGCACCTAGGCCTTAGCATGGGCTCTAACACAAATGGGGGCACCAACGAGTTCATTGACTATTCCTCTTGTCCATCCCTGGACGAAATCGCTGACATCGAAGATATCCTGGAAGAGAAAGTTGTGAGAGCTTATGATGATGTTTTTGACGATGAAACTTTCCTAGGTAATGCTTTCCTACAACAACTTTCTATCCTCTTCATTGACCTTCCCCTCTGCCATCCTGAACTCATAGGCTGGGACCAACCAAGTGTCATACACGTTGACGAGTTCCAAAGTGAGGATGTGCTCCTAAGCTTTATGGGAGCAATTGAGCAAAGAAGTGACTAGGGAAAAGACTCAACATATGTCTACAAACTGGACCCAAAGGCATACTTTGGGGAAGAGGAGAACTTTAGCTGCAAAAATGACATAGAAAAATAAAAATAAAAAAGAGAAAAATTGATCCCCTAGCAAAAACCCCTCTGGGGCGCTATCTGATCATAAAAAAGAAAAAACAAAGGGTGTATCCCCTGGTGAAAACCTCTCTAAGGTGCCAAAGGATGAAGATTCTTCTCTTCCTCTTATCTGAGATTACAAGCCTGAATAGTCATCAAATCTCATTGAAGAAGAAAAACCTGTCAACCTGGGTACCAAAGAAAATCCCGTCATCACATACATAGCAGCATCTCTGACTGAAGCAAAAGAAAGTGATCTTGTCACTTTATTAAAGGAATCCATCAACAAGTGTGCATGGTCTTACTCCCACATGCTAGGATTAGATCCCAACTTGGTAGTTCACCATCTAGCAGTGGACCCAAACGTCAAACCTGTCAAGCAAAAGCTTAGAAAGACGCACCCTAAAGTGGCACTACTTGTCAAAGCGGAGCTAGAAAAATTACTCTAAGCCAAGATCATCTACCCCATTGACTATTCTGACTAGATCTCTAATATGGTGCCCGTCTCTAAGCCTGATAAATCAATTAGGATATGTATAGATTTCAGAGATCTCAATAAGGCATGTTCCAAGGATGATTTCCCCTTGCCAAACATAGACATGATTGTGGATCTCACAGCAGGACATGAGATGGTGTCACTCATGGATGGATTTTCTGGATATAATCAGATCTGCATTGCAGAAGAAGATCAGCATAAGACAACCTTCACAACCCCTTGGGGAACCTTCTGCTATAACATAATGCCTTTTGGCCTAAAGAACGCTGGGGAAACCTATCAAAGAGCCATGACTATAATTTTTCACGACATGATTCACAAGATCCTTGAAGACTATGTGGATGATAACTTGGCAAAATCGGTAAAAAGGGAAGATCACCTAGATGTTCTGGAATGTGTCTTTGAAAAAATTGGACACTACTACTTAATGCTCAACCCTATGAAATGTGTTTTTGGAGTCACATCAGGAAAACTCCTAGGGTTTATTATATCTAGAAAAAGCATTGAAATTGATCCAAAGAAAGTACAAGCTATCATAGAGATGCCTCCACTAAAAACACTCTGACAATTATGCAGCCTCCAAGGAAAACTACAATCTATTTGCGTTTCATCTCTCAACTAGCAGACAAGTGCCAACCATTCACTCATCTCCTGTGAAAAGATAATACACTCAAGTGGGATCCTCAGTGTCAGAAGAGTTTCAACAAAATCAAAGAATAATTGGCTAATCCACCCATCTTGGTACCACCTATACCTGGTTGACCACTCATCCTATACATTTATACTACTACTACAGCGCTAGGGGCACTCCTTGCTCAATTGAATGATGAAGGAAAAGAAAGAGCTATTTATTATATCAGTCGAACCTTAGTGGGTTATGAGCTCAATTACTCTCCTATGGAAAAATCATGTCTGGTAGTGGTCTTCGTCACTCAAAAACTTTTCCACTACATGCTTAGTCACACAACCAAGTTCATTTCAAAGGTGGATCCTCTCAAGTACCTACTCTCTAGGACTACACTTACAGGTCAAATGGAAAATTGGTTTATGTTGCTAAGTGAATTTGATATTCAGTATGTCGACAGAAAAGCCATTAAAGGGCAAGTCATTGCCAATCAGCTAGTCGAAGCACCATTGGTATATGCATAACCTTTGGTCATAGAATTTCTAGATGAGAATTTGTACATGATAGAAGAACAACCAACATGGCAACTCTACTTTGATGGGTCCTACACAACTCATGGCACAAGGGTAGGAATACTTTTTGTCACACCTCAAGGTGACTACATCCCCATGTCATTCAAATTGGGATTTCCCTGCACAAACAACATTGCATAATATGAAGCACTAATTGCAGGAATCCACATGGCCATAGAATGGAACATCACAGATATCCAGGTCTTTGGCGACTCCCAACTCATCATCAAAAAAGTCTTGGATGAGTATCAAACCAAAGATGACAAATTGACGCCATATAAGCAGATGGTTGACAAGCTGAAAGAACACTTCCTACACTTGCATATAACACAAGTACCATGTTTGCAGAAAAAAGCTACTGATGCAATGGCCACAATTGGCTCCCTTCTCAAGATTCCCCATGATTCTATGCAATACAAATTCTTATTTGAGCAACTACATGCTCCTGCTTATGAGAACGATGAATTGAATCACGTATGTGTCTTGGTTGGTCCCCAGTCCCCATGGTATCATGATATCCAAGCTTACCTAAAAAATGGTATCATATCTCCTCATCTCACTGCAAACCAACACCAAAACTTTATCCGCAGAGCATCCCGTTACACCCTCGTAGCCAACACCCTTTATCGTCAAGGTTATCACAAAATGCTCTCTATATGTCTAGATTAAAATGAAGCCACCTAGGCTTTACAAGAGGTACATGCTAGAATTTGTGGGGCCCACACAAGTGGCATGGTCCTAGCCAAGCAACTTCTATGCATAGGGTACTATTGGCCTACAATGGAACATGATGCTTGTGAGTTTGTCAAAAAGTGCCTACCTTGTCAACAACATGCTAATTTGATCCATGCTCCTGTTCAAGACCTCAGACCTATT
The DNA here is from genome assembly GCA_018584345.1 of Thuja plicata. Taxonomy (NCBI): domain Eukaryota; kingdom Viridiplantae; phylum Streptophyta; class Pinopsida; order Cupressales; family Cupressaceae; genus Thuja; species Thuja plicata. Next base: position 905,301 of record MU228302.1, read on the forward strand.
GCGTCTCCTTGGCCCTTCTCTTTTTGGGGTTTTGACCTCATTGGTAAGATTACTCCCCTCTCTTCTGAAGTCCACAAGGACATAATCACAGCTACAGAGTACTTTACAAAGTGGGTTGAAGCAATTCCCCTCACACTCACTACTGGTGTCCAAATATCCAAATTCATCCTCTATGATATCGTTTGCCGCTTCAGCATACCCTCCACCATCTTTACAGATCATGGTACACCATTTAAAAATCAACACGTCAGTGATCTCTGTGCTCGCCTCCATATCAATCACCATTTCTCCAGTCCATATTTCCCGCAAGGTAATGACCAAGCTGAGGCAACTAATAAAACCATCCTCAAAATCCTTAAGAAAGTTGTCAATGATACTAGTCGCGACTGGAATCTCCAGATCAATCCTGCCCTCTGGGCATATTGCACCTCCTACCGTACTCCTATTGGTACTACTCCCTACTCCCTTGTCTACGGTGCTAAATCAGTCTTACCAATTGAGGTTGAACTACCCTCCCTCCAAGTATCACTAAGAGGCCTGATTGATGATGAAGATTACTGGGTAGCACGACCCACACAGCTAGATCTCCTAGATGAAAAGTGCCAGCAAGCATATGATCACTTGATTGTTTACTAGAATAGACTCAAGCAGAACTATAACAAGAAGGTCCACTCACACCAGTTCCAGGTAGGGGACCTTGTGCTAAAAGAAAGTCAGAAAGTGGGTACTGATCGGGAAAAGAAAGGCAAGTTTGAAGTCACCTGGCAAGGCCCATATGTTGTCACTGCATGCTTCAGTTATGGGGCATATCAACTCTCTACTCCAGAAGGAGAACCATTGAATGATCCTAACAACATCATTCATCTCAAGCGCTTCTATGCCTGATGACTGGTTGTTCATTCCAGTTATCTGAGAAAATTCATAAAAAAGTGTAAAAAGTCCTGAAGAAAGCACAAAAACAATGTAAAACAGTCCTAAAAAAATCTCTAAAAAGAAAAAAATGAAGCTGAAAAATGGTTGTCCCAGTGAAAACTTGGTAAACAAGCACTTGGACAATATAAAAAAAAAAAAAATTCAAAAAGGATCCAAAGAAATCAAAAAGAAAAATAAAGAAAAAAACTTTCGTCCAGTGGTGAAAACTTGATAATCAAGCGCCTTGGACAAGTATGGGTGATGAAAACATGGAAACAGGCATCACACATAGTGGATCGTTCTATTATCTATCAAAATCTCATTTCCTTCCATCACCAGCACCACATCTCCACCAATCTCCGCATTTCTATATTCCCTGGGTATTCGCATATCATACGCACTAGTCCACAATGATCTCCCTATCTCGTATCCTAAGCTTTTGTACACATAATATTGTATATTATTGTCCATATGTTGTACTATCCCAAAACCCTGAGCGTCAGTCCTGTATATTTCTCATGTCTTGAGTTGCTCCTTGTATCATCCTACATTGGTTCTACAGTTTGCTTGTAGTGCACATTTGATCAATCAACTTGGTAAGTCCCATCTTTCTGGAAATGAGTCTTGAGGATGTATCCTTCTTCTCATCAGCTTAAATCTAGATCGTCATCATCTTTGGGTTCTCACAGGATGTATCTTTCCTCTTGAACTAATCAATCAGCATACTACATTATCATGCGCATCAAGACCAGTAAAATGATCCAATCAAATCTCGACAGTAACCTTTGTACATAATCGCTGTAACTAATCACTTGTAATTAATCCACTCAGTTTGATCCTTGTACATTCGTGACACATTCCATCTTCCCACCATCATGCTAACATCCTAATTTGTTATCCTACTAACATTCCCTGCCCGATCCTCCATAGTCCACCCGTCTGGTTTATCAGTTGATTGTGACACACAAAAAAAATATAGGTGAGTCACATTGCACCCATTGCATCCATTTTTTCCATTGCCTCTAGTATCATTATTGCATCTATCATTGTTCATTGAGATTTAGTTACATTATTCATCATTTTAGATTCATTAGACTCATTAGATTAAGATTACATTAGATCCATCATTCAGGTCACATTGTTCATTATTAAATTGCATTAATCATCATGTCCATAGTTAGTATCATTTTAGAACTTTGAATTATTAATCCATTATTTAGCTTGCATTGTTAATCCATTTTAGGGTCATTATTTTGCATTATTAATCCATTATTTAGCTTGCATTGTTAATCCATTTTAGGGTCATTATTTTACATTATTAATCCATTATTTAGATCGCAGTGTTACTCCATTTTAGGTTCATCTTGCATTGATAATTCATTTTAGGTCATCCATTTTAGGTTCATCTTGCATTGATAATTCATTTTAGGTCATCTATTTTAGGTTTATCTTGCATTGTTATTTTAGCTTGCATACTTTATCCATTTAAACATTCATCTTATCATCTTGCATTGTTAATCCATTTTAGATTCATTTTAGTATTGCATTGTTAAAAACATGTACATCTTGCATAATTAAGTCATTTTAATCTAAAACATTTAGATTTCATTGTTCACTCATTTACACATTCATTTTAGTCTTGTATAGTTCATCCATTTAAATCATCTTGCATAATTCATCCATTTTAGGTTCATCTTGCATTCATCCATTTTTATCATCTCACATTATTACAACATTTAGATTCATAAAACATCAGCATATATATTGCATACATCATAAAAACACATCACATCCTGCATCCACACACGTCAGTACATCATATATATATATA
>MU228302.1:914950-952956 GCA_018584345.1 Thuja plicata
TTTGCATCAGTTCCATTATATAAATTGATAGATAGTCAAAATCTGCATGAACCAAAGATGCATACTACTTTACTTGTTACTAATCTAAGAATGCAACACTGTCGGTAAACACTTACCAAAAATCATCGGTGAACACAATAATGATTTTCTTACTCTTACTGAAAATTGTCGGTCCACTAGTAAATAAGGTAAATTGCCAATGTAACCCAACGACTGTCGGTAAGAAAGCAAAGTTCAGAATTGGTTGTAACAGAATACCGATATATGTCGGTAAAATCAAAGTGGTTAACAAACTACCCTAAGCATCATATCTTCACCGACGATGATCGAAAACATCCTCCCGATGAGTTGTTGAGCATTTATTGCAAAGACTTAGGTCAAAAAAGTCAATAAATAGTCAATGGGACAACTTCATTTTTCACCCGCGATTTGAAAATAAAGTAGAGCGACATCAAAGTGATTAAAGAGCAGAGAGAAGAAGCGTCTAAAGATCGATTCAGCACACAGAGAACAGATTCCTCATCACTATTGTGAATCAAAGTAAGTACCAAAGGCACCGAAAGATATTTGTCATTGTTTTGTCAAGAAAGCCCTAATTTTGAGAAAACCCTAAGTACTTGAAAAACAATGGCAACCACATCAAGAACTGCTAAGTTGAATAATGAAAAGAAGAATGTGGTGAAACTAATCAAGAATAGCACATGTGTAGAACCTAAGTACAAAATCTATCTAGAAATTGCATCAAAACCAGATGAAGCCGACGCATTTTTTAAAATTCAGCCTAGGGTTTTATTCATAGAAGACATTAGGTCTTATATTCACTGCAAGATCGCAGAGATAGGTGATCTAGAAATGGATGAAGCTTTTAAGAAGCTATGTGATGCCGAAGGAAAACTGAAAGAAGAACACAAACACTTGGAGGTGAAAGGGTTAACCAATGCCCTACATTTCCCGATGGAATTTAAGACAGAATGGATTAGGTTAGTCTTGAGCAGGATGCATGACAACAAACTATGGCTAGACCAACCCAAGCAAATAACAAAGGATGTTCTTCATGCTGTCACTGGTTATCTGATAATCGACAAGCCTAGGGCACACAAAAATCCATCCATGAAAGAAGTTACAAAACTCACCAATACAGAAGGAGATAACAGAGGTCTCAAAGTAAACACAATCACTGACAAAGAGTTAAAATTTGGTGCATGTGTTATTGGCTACAAACATTTTCAGGCTAGCAAAATGAACAACATTTCTGCAATAGCAGTAAGCACAACTTAGAAGATTGTAACAAAAGGAATTCAGATGGATCTGTGTGAGATCCTATTGAAACAACTTGATGAAAATATGATCAAAATCAGGTTTGCAAAGAGCAACACATGTAAGTTTGGATCACTTATCATGTGTATATTTTTCTATTTTCAAGAATACTTTCCTTCAGTAGGAGAAATTGTATGGGACTCTACTAAACTGGTAACCCAACAGATTAGTGAACTGATTAAGTCACTAGGAGACAAATTTGAGTCTGTCATGTCTGCATACTTCCTTGAGTTCAAGGAAAAGATGATGGAAAGAACTAGGATTCTTGAACAACAAGTTGAAAAACACAAAGATGAGATGTGTTTCATGGTAGACACAGACTACACTCATATCAAATCGGTTGTGCCAAGAACAGCTTGGCTAGCACCATTAGACTATGAGATCAATATTGATCTAGCTATAAGTACAATTGAGGCACTGATCAATGAGCCCGTTGACAAGAAACAACCAAGGTTTGGAACATATGAGGAGGCCAAATCTAAGATAAAACATGGCCTAGAAGTCAAGAAGACTATAAAAAAGAAAGATAAAATGGTTAAGAATCTCAAGAAGATTCTATTGGTCTCAGAAGAAGAGAAGGATCAACAAGAGGAAACCAATGAACAGGGCACCATCAATGAAGAACTAGAAGAAAAGAAATCAGATACAGAGGCTACTGAATCTGATACACCTCCATCTCCACCTCCTACAAAGAAGTAAAGAACACAAATTCAAACTACTGCTATCGATACCACACCACTAAAGAAAGGTCAAGTAAGGATTTATATGAGGAAGCAGCGAGCAAAAAGAACAAAAAAACAACCTGTCAAAACCACACCAACAAAGAAAAGAAAAAGGTTTGTTAGGAAAAAGGCTGACTTGGATGACACCAAAGATGATGAACTAGATGTAGTAAAGAAAAACTTCAGAAATCAAATGGTAGATGAAGCTGCCAAATCAATTGCTACTCATGGCACAATGACTGATAAGAAGATCAGGCAATGGGATACACTCAATTTAGAGGATCAAAATAAAATACAAGAGGCTGTCATAAAAGAAATGATTAAGAATAAGTATGCCCCTGCTGAATTTGTAAATCAAATACCTGAAGAGCTAGGTAAAAGTGTATACCAACAGTGGCCATATGCCTTGCAAATAGAAAGAGATGCAAGAGAATGAGTTCTTGTGAGACTGATGCCTCCTGAATCCAAATTTGAAGAGATACAAGAAGTAATAAAGAAACACTCAAGTAAATTGGTAGCCAAAATAAGGGCTTACAAATTACTAGAGAACAAGTTTATAGAACTAGATTCAATGACAGAAACCAAATGGAGACATCTCTTGGATCTACCGGCAGAATCAACAAGTGTTGAGAAGAAATTACTTCTCACAAATACACCTCACAGAGAGGAGGAGATAGATAATGCAATTCCTTAGAATATTGCTCTGGACAATCAAGAAAGTGATGATGAGCCTATCAACTTAGATGCAGGCATGGATGATAATATCCAAGATATCACTCACTATGATTCTGAAAATGATCCAAAGAAGAAAGATGATGTAATATTTATCACACTTAAGGATCAATAAAGCCATCAAGTACTGAAGACATCAGATGGTAAGGTAATTGACATTGTTGATGAACAAGTGCAGGACACTTCAATCATGCACTCAAAAGTGTAAGACCCTGTAGAAGCTATACACAAAGATGAGGATGTCACTGCTAACAAGGCACTAATCAAGGAGCAGGACACCAATACTGACAAACCCCAAGTCACAACTCAAAGTAAGATGCCTATCCTAATGAAGGCAATAAACTTACTAGAGGGAAATGAGTGATCAAATGAAAAGGAAACAAGCACACCCAAATACAAGGGTGATGAAGAAGCCAAAAGAACAATAGATACAACTGCAGAGCAAGCTACAACCAATGATAAAAAAGATACATCTACTGATCAAAATAAGGAAGAAACTCAAAAGGAAACAGGGGAAAAGCCTTCAGAAAAAGGTGAAGAAGGAAAGAAGGATGAGATAGCAAAGAAATCAGGAGCAAATTCTACAGAAACACCCAATGTTAATGAAGAGGCATCTTCACATAACCAACAGGTGCAAACTGAGCAGAAAACACAAGACGCATCATCGACAAAACCTTCCCCAAGCAATTCATAGCGAAAAAATGAACTAGCCATGGTAGTTCATACATTTGCATCCCCTCAAATCTCAAAGAAGAAGAAAGGAAAGAATAAAAATCCAATAAATCTGGATGAAATTATTGAGATTCCAGTCTGTGATCCTAGGCAATTGGATCCAACAGCACTGACAAAATATGCAAAGCTCTGTGAGAGAAAATTCATTCAAGACAAGCTGAAGAGAGCGGCAAAAGAGGCCAAGGTACTGGAAGTAGCAAGAAATATACTTCAACAAATTGTACCAGACATAGATATCGATCAACAAGCTCCAATTATTGATCAACTGATCATACTCACAAATGCAATAACATCTTAGAATACCGATGCTGAGAAGACAATAGAAGAGAGACTTGAACAAAAGTATGAATTCAAGCTCGCAGAGAAAAAAAATCCAGGAAGTTGGACTGAAAAATGTCAAGCTATCTGAATTGGTAAGTACAATTGACCCAATTTTATCAGAAGTTGTTACCTTAATCAAGAAATTGTGCACTTTAGATCAACTCACTAAGGAGTATACCGATAAGATAGCAAAAATAGATGTTGATCTTCAGTCCAGTGCACAAAATCTAGCCAACACAGAAGAAGCACTTAAATTGCACAATCAACAAATCATACAGGCTAGGAAACAAAGACAGGACATTCAATTTGCAGAGATGAAGTAAAAAGATGAGGTCAATGAGATCCAAGTTAAGCTCCTACTGACACTTACACTCCTACAACAAAATATGACATAGGCAAATACTCTAATTGTCACCCCGGAAATGTCTGTCCTAGACATCATTTATGATATGCACGCAAGACTAGAGCTGCAACACATGGCACTAGAATAGTTGAAATAACACTGGAAGAAACCAATGGAAGATATCAAAATTACCCATTCTAACGTATTTGACACATTGTAAGTTACACATTTTGTCACAATTTTGGCATATTATAAGTTGTACATTTTTGTCATCAATATCAAAGAAAGGGGGAATTTGATATGTACATCACCTCAGTTAAAAGGAGGAAATTATATGTATAGTAAACAAAAAGGGGAAATAATGTACATAAAGAAATCAAATAGTATACATGTACATACTCATACACTGTACCGATGCACACAGTAAGGGGAGTAATATTATGACAAGGATATAAACATGGTGTAATAATTTCAGTATTATGCACATATCAGTTTTTAATACTAATGTCAAAGGGGGAGATTGACGACATTATATTTTTCCATTATTATGCTTAGAGAAAAACATGATCTGCACCATCAGTTTACTCTACACCGACAAACAAGGCACATCACTATCCAACGCTAAGGTTACCCGACAAACACTGTTAAGTGTTACCTGATGACAAAAAGGTAAACGATACCCGATGAGTAACTACAGTGCTACCTGACAACACAACAAAGAGAGGCTACCAACAGATATAGGGAACCCGACAAATAGTTCAGTCAAGGAACGCCGACAGACTGCAAGTTTAAACCGACGACCAAGAACCGACAGTCAGTTATATTCCACAAAAAGTGGATCTGACTTTCCACATCAGATAAATCACTAAAGTTGTATTTATAACTTCTTGATTTTCTTTTAAATCCATTATGTGCGGAAGAAGCTATGTAATTGTTATTTTTTTAATTAGCTTTACTATTTTAAAACATGCAAAATAAAGATCAAGGTCAAGTTGTAAACCTTGGATCTGAGAGTTAACATTGTAAAATGTGAATTCCAAGATAGGTCAAATACTTATATAAATAGGTGCTCAATCCATTGAGAATAGTTGTTGTTCAATGAAGATAGTAGCCACGAAGAGAAACTAAAGACCAGATAGAGAATTCATGCAGAGGAACACAAACATAATCTAATCAATTTTCAAGAACAGAACAGAGGCTACCGACAAGAAGAGAAAAGGTATTCATCAATCACTTAAGGTGATATTATTTTGAAAATGCTTTAATGGATCTATAAATCAACAATAGTAGATTGCATACAGTCAGGTCAAAATTTGTACTCATTCTAACAAGTGTAGTACACTAATGAAATCCTTTCAAGAAAGGTGGGCTTAACCGTCCTATTGTAAATCTCATAACTGAGTGCACACTTAAATCTTAATAGGTCTCCACCTTAATACTCTTAATAGGGTAGATCATCAGAAGTGATCAAATTGTAAGCCTTAACCGGCTCCCTTCCATTCTGTAGATAGTGAAGTTTTGTGGGTGCCATCCCCACTACAGTTTTTACTTCCTAATAGGAGTTTTATGCGATACCATATCTTGTGTTATGTGTTTGTCAATTTCATGAATGTTTCTATGAATGACTAAAAACTATTAAATATTGTGAACAAACATTAGATGCATAAGAAAGAATAATAGTAATGGTTGGCAAATCTGAATTGAATGATTACTAATGATGAATTGTGTAAGGTGCTAAAATTTATAGAGGTACTGATTCACCCCTCCCCTCTCAGTAATACTTCCCATTAATTCAAACATTAGCAACATACTCTGACTCAGCAGTAGATTGAGCAATACAGTTCTGCTTCTTTCTCAACCAAGAAACTAGCCTCTTTCCAAGGAAAAATGCACCACCGCTAGTGCTCTTCCTTTCATCCACATTACCTGCCCAATCAGCATCAATAAAAGTCTACAATGTAAAATCATCAGATTTTTTATGCCATAATCCATACTCTACTGTTCCTTTCAGATATATGAAAATTCTTTTCACAGCAGAAAATTTTGTCTCTTTACGATCTGCCTGATATCTAGCCACAATTCCAACTGCATTGGTAATATCTGGTCTAGTGTGTGTCAAATATTGTAGACCTCCAATCATTGGCATGTACTTAGTCTGCCCAACACTTTGATTCTCATCACTTTTAGTTAGTTTGTTCCCTGTTACCATGGGTGTACCAATAGGTTTACAATCTTCCATTCCAACCTTCTTCAACATTTCCTTAAGGTACTTGGTCTAAGATATAAATATGCCATTGTTACTCTGATTAATTTGCAAAAAAAGAAAAAAATTCATCTCACCAATCATTGACATCTCAAACTCATTCTCCATTTCTTTAGCAAACTTCTTACTCATTTTAGCATTGCCTCCAAAAATGATATCATCAACAAAAACTTCTATAATTAAGATTCTATCTTCATCAGTTCTTAAATACAAATTACTGTCTGCATTACCTTTTCTGAAACCAAGATGAAGTAGATATTTATCCATTCTTGCATACCATGCCCTCAGTGCTTGTTTCAGTCCATACAGTGCCTTCTTCAGTCTACAAACTATGTTTTCATCATCTATCAAAGGAAAACCATCAGGATGCTCAATGTACACTTCTTGTTCTAGGTCACCATTCAAGAATGTTGATTTCACATCCATCTTATACACTTTGAAGTCTTTATGTGCAGCATAAGAAAGGAATAGTCTCACAGCTTCCAGTATAGCAACAGGTGCAAATGTTTCTTTGTAGTCTATGCCTTCTTGTTGTGAGTAGCCTATACATACCAGTCTAGCCTTGTTTCTTACCACTGTGCCTTCCTCATCCATTTTGTTTCTAAAAATCCACTTAGTGCCAATCACATTCTTGTTCTTAGGTCTTGGAACCAACTCCCAAGTATTTTTCTTCTTTATCTGTTCTAGCTCTTCTTCCATGGAATTAGTCCAAGATTCATCTTTACATGCTTCATCAATAGTCTTGGGTTCAGCTTGAGAAATCAAACAGATCTCATCTCTAACTTTAGATCTACTCATCATGCCTTTGCTTGCATCACCAATAATTTGATCTTCAAGGTGGTTTTTCTTGACATACCTTGGTTTCTTTAATGTCTTAGTAGCTTCTTCATGTTCTTCTTCTTCAATCTCATTCTCGATCATCAAGGGTCCTTCAGGTTCAGCAGCAAATTCTCTTGATTCTGTAATCTGACCACAATCATACATTCTTTCCTGAATTTGAAATTTCTCATATATCCTCACATTGGCGCTTTCAATTAGTTTCCTTAGTCTCAGATTGAAAAATTTATATGCTTTCCTCTTAGTGGAATAACCAAGAAAGATTCCTTCATCACTTCTAGCATCAAACTTTCCTATCTCATCGTCTATTTTGATATAACATTTACTACCAAATATTCATAAATATTTTACAGTCGGTGTATGATCAAACCATAATTCATAAGGAGTTTTATTTGTACCTTCTCTGATCTGAATTAATGTGTACACAACAGTGCCATCTTCTTCTCTCCAATGAACATGTGATACATTTCCTTCTAGCAATATAGTCCTAGCAGTATCTAATATAGTTCTATTTCTTCGCTCTACTATCCCATTCTATTGTGGAGTTCTAGGAGCTGAAGTCTGTCTATGTATTCCATTTTCTTCACAACATGTATTAAACAGTTCTGATGTAAATTCCCCTCCTCTGTCTGATCTCAAACATTTCATCTTTAAACTAGATTCATTCTCACATTTTTCTTTGAATATTTTGAATTTGTCAAATGCCTCAGATTTCTCTCTCAAATATGTAACCCACATCATTCTAGAAAAGTCATCAATAAAAAGTATAAAATACCTTTCACCATAGTATGATCTTGTTCTTGTAGGGCCACACAGATCTGTATACACTAGATCCAACTTCCTTTTTGCTAAATAGGCTTTTCTCTTGAAGGTTCTTCTAGTATGTTTCCCCATAACACATTCTCTACACATAGTGTTACATGGCTTAACAATTTTAGGTAGATCTCTTACTTCTTTTGTCATACTTGCCTTCACAATGTTGTCAAAATTAACATGACAAAATCTTATGTGCCATAACCAGCTGTCATCAACCTTTGCAATAAAACAAGAAGCTTCAGATGTGATTAGTTCAAATACATTACCTCTAGATTTAGTACCAGATGCTATCAACTCTCCTATTTTTCTCTTGATAGTACACTTTTTGTTTATGAAGTTCAGTTGATAACCCTTGTCCACTAGTTGTCCAACACTCAACAAATTGTAATACAAGTAATACATTATCAGTGTTAGTCTTTCCATCCAAAGAAATAGATCCAACTCCAATAATAAGTTTAGAAGTATTGTCACCAAATCTGACAACACCACCATCATGTTTCTTCAAACTCACAAACTTATTTTTATCTCCAGTCATATGATATGAACAACCACTATCTATGACCCATTCAGATTTCTTTTCAACTCAAGATACTAATGCTTTTTCCTCATGCATAGGTTCATCATCCTTAATAGCAATGAATCCAATTTCATCAAAGTTATCATCCTCGTCATCAGATATTCCTTCACTAGCATAATAACATTCCTTATCCTTTGAGAACTTAGACTTGAAAAACATAGGTTTGTGCTTTGGAATTCTTGTAGGACATCTAGATGCAAAATGACCAATCTTATTACAGGAAAAACATTTCAAAGGTAATTTGCCCTCAAACTTACCCTTACCTCTCTTTTCTTTTCTGGCAATCAATGCAACAATTTCATCTACCTTTCTTTCTTCTTCGTGTATATGTTCCCATTCATCAGCATAGGCTCCAAGTTCTTCTTTTAGATCACTACTGCTTGTGCTTGTATTTCCAGATAAGGTCTTCTTGTTCTTGTGCACGGTTGCCTTGAATGTTGACTCTACTTTAGGTAAAGTGTCTCCCAATTTAGTGACCTCAAATGTAGTTAGTTTGCCAATCAAAAATGGTAAAGTTTGGTGTCAAAGGTATGATCTCCTCTATATCCTGAACCTTGGTTCTGTATGCAGATGTCAAAGATCTCAATATCTTGGCAATTACTTCTTCTTCACGGTAAGTTCCTCCAGAGTTCCTAATACCAGTCACCACCTCAGTAATTCTTTGTGCATATGCTCAGATGTTCTCATCTTCTCTCATCTTTAATGATTCCATATTTGTCCTCCACTTCTGTAACTTTGCTTGCTTTGTAAATTTGTCTCCAACATATAGTGCTTCCAGTCTTGTCCAGATTTCATGTGCAGAATCCAAGTCCTTTACTTCAGTGAATTCTCCTTCTGATAGAGCGCTAATTAAAGATTCCCTTGCAACCATATTACGTGAAAATAAATTCTTTTGATCTTCATAAGCCTTCTCTAATTCATCCTCAGTCGCTAACTTTTCTTTCTTCTTTGTGATCATCCAGTAGTCAAGTCCTAGACACATAAAATGTGTTCTCATCTTGTTCTGCCAACTGTCAAAGTTTTTAGGATAAAACTTTGGACTATCCTTCCTGTAGTAAGTCATCTTCAGGATCACCTCAAGATGTTAAACTTTCTCTCTGAGGACCAGTAGCTCTGATACCAATTGTTAGGAATAATAGTCCACAAGACAACTAAGAGGGGGGGTGAATCAGTTGTGATATACATTTTTAAACTTTATACTTTATAAACCAAATCTGCAAATGTAAATGATAACACAGTAATAGACAACACCAAAACACAATATTTGTTGTCGAGGAAACCCTGTTAAAGGTAAAACCCTTGTGGGAATTAACACCCACAAATAATGTATTGAGAGTATAGTATCCCTGTTAAAATATATTAGCCCTCTTAGGAGCTTGTTACAACATTCCAGTACACAGTCCCTGTTAGGAGACAGACCCTGTTAGGAGACAGACCCTGTTAGGAGTCAAAGGAAATAGTAGGCTCACTACCAAGGTACACTACCCAAAGAAGGTTAAATCCACCCTCAAGTATTTACAATCCGCACAAGTGTATAAAAAAAATACACAATCAGAGAACTGTCTACCAACAACTGTATTTTCTTGATTAGTTCCAATGAAGTATCAACTCTGCTTGCATCCAGCAGTCAACAAGATTTGCAGCTTTCACACATTCCTTCTCTTCTTTTCTCTATCACACTTCTCCACAATAATATATCTTCCATATATACCCTTGCACAATAGCTTATCAGGTCGGCCAAATAAGCTTTCCTAATACATAATTAATTAGGTCGGCCAATTAAGGCTTTCCATCATACAAATAATTGCATAGCCCCTTGCTAAGATACACACAGTATCTAAGACAAGTATACAACATTTAAAATTCATTACACATACTTTCAGATCCGTAATTCATGCTCATAATTAATTCCACACGCTACATCTTTGAAGTCGGCCAAGAAATAGGTCTTCTCCAGAATACACGCCACAGCTGATGTCATCAGTCTTCAATCAACAATCGAACACAACCCATTACTCTAGCATGTGTCGATTTTCCATAAGTAAGCTTGCAAGTTCTGAAATATCTCCATCAGAAAGATATACCTGAAACATAGAGACCTGCTCTGTCTAGAATCACAGTTGCAGTCCAGAGAACTAGTCTTCACCAAATGAACTGTAACATCCACAGAATGTAACATAAAGTCAAGCAACCTTAGGAGTAAGGTCAGGACACATCCTTCTGCATAAATCTAACTTTGATCCTTCTGAATCATCTGTATAGTGTCCGCACACTCGTTCTAGTTAAGTAGTCAGTCAGTCTTCTCCATTGAAGTATATGTTGACATTAGTGACAAAACATGAATATCAACAGCATGATCAGTAACCAAAAATGATATCATCCAACACTTTGTTGATTAACTCTTTTGAAATCTTGTGAGGCTTTTCCAACCAAATAAATTGATCATGTACTCTGCTCAAAACATATCTTATCCATTCTGGATGAAACTCATCAAGTATCTCAGTAGCATATGTAAAAACTTTTTGAACCAAATGCATATGCTCATCTTTTACCTTCACATCATCTCTCAAAGTAAGGAATTCATTTTTATGTCATCAGTTCCAATTTGCAGTAAATGAATGAATGAATGTCTTCAGTTAACAATACACCATAGGGTATTAAAGATAGGGCACCCATTGAATAATTTTCATTTGCCTTCATCGGGTGTAACTTGAATACGGGTCTTGGCTCATCAATGATATCGACAAAAATTGGAGTATCCATAATGTTAAAAATTAACAACAACAATGATTTCTATAAGGATATTTGTCATTCAATCTATAATCTTGACTTCATTGATTAGAGTTTTTCACACTTAATGTTAGTCCACAAACACAAATAATTCTTGCTATGGAATGTAACCAAATGTTCTTCAGTAAACTTTGTTAGAATGCAAAGTGATAACAGAGTTTACTTTATCATATTTATAACATTTGGGAATGTAGTTGATAGGCATAATGGTCAAATGGTGCTTTCCATCGACCACGGCGGTTACAACATAACACTCGTTATATGCACACAAACACTTTATCTTCACTAACCATCATTAACTCACAAATAGTAATCTCAAAATGCATATGAATCTTACCATTCATGAAGTTAGGGGATCGGTAAATTATTTGACTTTAAGTGCTCCCCCTAAGAAAATAGTGTGCTTAGTTCACCGATGGATTCTCCACATTTCCTAGACTTGTGGAATTCTCAGTTAACTCTGACGAATTCAATTCTCCTTTCCTCACCCATGTCTTCTTCATATCATTTCTTATTTCATCAGCATTAACAATTTTATCTTCTTTAGCACTTTCACCATTGTTCACCGGTTGACCTATAGTATATTATCTTTCTCTACATGACCTAGCAAGATGACCAACCTTGTTACAGACATGATAAACCATACCTGTTGGATTCCAGGGTCCAGAATTGTCTCTGTATAACTTTAACCTACAGTTCATAGCCATATATCCATAGTTGTGACATTTAGAACAAGTAACATCTGACCGGTTACCTTAAGTGATAGGTCTCTAACTGTTGTAATCATATGACCACTGGTTGTTGATTCTTTCCCTACACTCATTAGCTCTATGTCCAACAAAATTTCAATAGTAAAAATATCCATGATATGTATTAGGTCTAGGATTGTATTTATCAGTTCTAGCATAGGAGTTTTTTTTATCTAGTAGTAGAGCCTCTAGGTATAACATTTCAACCAATCAGTTTAAACCAACATATATTAGTAGTATGACCTTCCTTATGAAAATTAAAACATACCAGTTTATACCTTCTCTTGCCATTATTATTTTTCACCTTGGGTGTTGATTTTATTTCTTCATTGATATCCTTGGTGCCAAAAGATTCACCAGCTTCAAAGTTTGTAAAACCTAAACCTTGTTTCTCTCCATTCATCCTCTATCTTCCAAGTTGTTCACCAAGTTTAACAAAACTCTTTATGAATTTATCCAATAGATCATTTGTATCTTTCAACTCTTCTTTTAGATTTTCATTCTCTTTCCTTATCCCTTTATTCTCTCTTTAAATATCAGCTTTATCTTCATTTGTATCATGTAAATGTTCCTTCAATGTAGAAACCTTTTTCTCTGATCTGAATAGTTGCTCCAACTTTTCTATTATAGTTTCATCTTTAGCCTTTAGGACATCTTCAACAATTTTTTTGGCATAATCAACAAGCCTTATTCTTTCAAGTTCTTCAACCATCCTAACATACTCACTTCTTAGCTCTCTTTTCAGATTTGCCACTTCACATTTTAGTCCACTATTTTTATCCATCAAATCTGCAAGTGCTTCCTCTAATTCTTCAGATAAACTACCTTCAGACAGTTGTTCAATGTATGCTTGAATTTCACTCAACTGCTCAGCAAGCTCTCTTCTCTTAGCAAGGGAATGCGTCAGCTTTTCTTTCAGTTCATTGATAACTTTGCTTGCATCCTCAAGTTGCCTTTCATACTTTTATCTATCCATGTTTACTTATAGGGATCTCTTCCTCAAGCGGTTAGGCTTAATATCAAGAGGACCAATGAGCTCTTATTCCAATTGTTGGAAATATTGTGACTGAGAGGGGCAGGGTTGAATCAATACAAATAGGTATTGACCTAATTCAACCACCAATCTAATTAGATGCACTAGCATCTTTCAAACCACAAACCATATGAATGGAGTAAACAACTAACAATAAACAATATCAAGCATACACAACTTAAACACACATAACACAAGCATTTTATCATGGAAACCCTTGTTAGAGGGAAGAACAAAGGTGGGGATGACACCCACAAGCCCAAAACAGCAGCAAATGAGTTTTCCTGTTAGGAGCTACAAATACCCTTTCTGAGGGTTCACCCTATTAGGAGTAATTAGTACACTGTTAGGAGTGCAAATAGATCAGCTATGATCTACTTTTCTATAGGATTTAAAACCTCAAATAAGAAGCTACCATGTTAAAGGATTTACAAATAAGAACCAGTTAAAGTTCACCCTGTTCGAGGATTTGACCTGTTGCAACTGTTAGGGAACAACAAGATTGTTGATCTATAGAATGGCACTGGTTTCCTATCAGATCCTTTTAGCTCCTTTCTTTCATGATCCTAAGCTGGTCTCTTCTCCTTCAATTCATGACCGCCCAATCTGAAAATATGATCGCAACCTCTACTTGACATCACAAAACCCTAATCACCCAAAAACAACTCTCGCAATAACAACTACTACACTTTTTCAATATGAGAATCTCCTATATATAAACAACTTGCACCGACCTAAAAATGATCTTCAAGTTGCTTTCCTAAGATAGCACTATGTGTCAAATTGATAATCTTGATGAAAGAAATGATTATCATGACCACATTAGGTCAAGATATAAGATCTGCAAGTTTATATCTCCAAGGTAGTCAAACACGTTTTGACTTCTCCAATGCAACACCTTAAATCTATCTTAAATGCTTGCATCGATCTTGTAAATACCAATACATTGGATGTATAACCTTTATTCCATTTCATCGTATCATTAGAAATGATCGCACATACTTTACCAGTCAAGAATTTGTGATGTATCGACTCGTTGATCAAGAACATAAGAGTTCTACCTGTCTTAGTGTCTGTGACACTAAAAACTCTATCACCACTCAACCAAATGAGTTGTGGTTGGAATCATAGATTCCTCATACCATATACATACTGAATCTCAAATCACAACATCTGAATCTTTCCTCAACTCAACTACTACCACAATCTATTTAATATTGTTCTTCCTAAACACCAGTCAACATACATAGTTGATATTTCATTTACCGATCATGTATAGTTCTTACCAATCATTGTAATCATGATAACTGAATACATTGCCATCAACAACAACCAATTATGCATTCACTCATGACTGCTCTAGATATCTCCTTCAAAACCTATCATAATGCCAACAGAGGATTTCAAATGCCAAACATAAGCAAGACAAAGGAAAATGAAGAGACAATAGAAGAAATCTGAAGTTGAAGGCAAAAATGCAAAGGGGGAGGTGGTTCGAGTGAAGCCGACCAGGAAAACCAAGAAAGACAGAATTGATTTTTGCGGAGGAATTTTTATTTCTAACAAGAGAATGGAGAAAATGATGAAGAAATGGATGGGTTGACCAGCTACCAAGTGGCTCCCTTGTTTGCTTTGTTTAGTAGATATTTTAAACATGGCCTCTGCCCAATTTTGGTAATGGAATGGGCTTGATTACGATATGCAATGATCTTAGTAACATAAACTTCATGGTAAAAGTGTCCAAATCTTACATATGTATGGGTCGAGTTGTTATTTATTTTATATTTGTGGTCTAGATAGGTACTATGAATGCCCAAGTGGCTCAATGCAAATAAGATTATGCAGAATAAGTGATAGTAGGGAAGAATGCTATAGTGGAAGAAAAAATTGTCAA
This sequence comes from Thuja plicata, assembly GCA_018584345.1. Classification (NCBI taxonomy): domain Eukaryota; kingdom Viridiplantae; phylum Streptophyta; class Pinopsida; order Cupressales; family Cupressaceae; genus Thuja; species Thuja plicata. Next base: position 930,077 of record MU228302.1, read on the forward strand.
TATACATAGTGGCAATATTTTATTTTGAATTTTTTTATTCTGATATTAATAAAAATACTCAAATTACCAATAAAAAAACATATTTTTTAGAAAATTATAATAATATATATATTTTATCACTAGATTTATTCTTATTCATTATTGAATAATTCACCTTTTTCAATGCTCAAATAATTTTTTCTCAAATCTTCTTACAGTTTATTACATTTTTAACTATGTAATTTTTTATTTAAAAATATTATAATATGTCATTATAATTATTTGTATTTATGTTGTTTGTGTTATATGATGAGCAATCTTAAATTTTTTTATTTGAAGTTTTTTTGTAAAACAACTCACTTTGTATAAAAATATGTGTATTATTTAGTTATTTAAAATAACTAAAAATTTGATTTTTCAAATTCGTAACATAATAGTTTTGTTCAAAAATTAGTTTACTTTGAAATATAATTGAATTATATTTATTGTATTTTTCTTCTATTTATTATAATTGAATTATAAGAAAAATAAATAAGAGTAGTCTAGATATCCCCTGAATTATCAGATTTAAAAGGGGATTGCCTTCTTTCCCTTCTCTATCAATAGTTACTAAGACTAACTGCTTATATTAAACTATTATTTTCTCAATTTCTAACTCTATCCTAATGACTTCCTGCATATCATTTATTAAACTATTGAACTTTATTTATCATTGATTCATTTATTCGGGTTAGTCTTTACCATGCCTCTAATGATGCTACACTACTTTATAAACATAGATAAGAAAACATTCCTATTTTACCTTTATGTTGTGTTTTCTAAATTGACACTCAACTGTTTTCCATATACCACAGGAGATTGTTGATTATTAATCTATTTTATCTTTACCAATTGGTGAAGAGTTTCTTTACATTCATAAGTTCTTACTATTTATAATTATCATGTAGTCCTTTCAAATCTTATAATCAAATTTACACCTGCATAATTCTCATTTTCATTGGGATTCTGATTACTTATTGATTATAACATGAAATAGAAAGATAAAATAGAACACATAAAATTGAGACCATGTTGCTACTAATAATAGTATATTTTTAATTTTATTACTTATAATTTGTGATTTACACTCCATCCTTATAGCTAGTTATTTTCCCTTTATTTTGTACTTCCTACCTTTCCTACCGAGCTTAGTACTTTATCAATGCTTACTACATACAAAAAGGGATCAACTTGTTCATTCATCCCATCTGTTCCAGTTTATCAACATTTTTAGTAGATTTACTTCTCAGCATAATCTTTTTTTATATTAGTCCACTAGTCTTTACTACCATTTTTACATTAGAGATATTAAACATGGCTAGTCTCACAAAATGTCCCTCCTATGTTATAGACATATTTCTAATAATGCTTGATTCTAATAAGTTTTTATTACTTCATATCGGTAGATCCCTATGCCTTCTTACTAGATTTTCCATGAGGGGGTAGTTGGTGGCCTGGTTTGGCTAATGTTCCTTCCTCCCACTCACTGCTTCCTCCTTGTGAACCTCCAGCTTCCCTTGACCTACCTTTTCTTTTTACTTTCATTTTCCTTCCCCATGACTTCTTCTAGCTCTTCATGAGATTATTCATTATTCTTAGCCAAGAAAGGCTCATATCCTTCCTCCAACATGTAGTCCTACCACTATTTATCCTCCAACATTGGTTTTTTCCCAAGCCATTTCTATAGAAATTTGATATTTTTGGCAATTTTATGTTTTCTTTTCTCAAAGGCCTTAATGGACCTTAATTTCAAGTATCAGGTATTAAACTTTTTAATTATACTTTCATAACTAATATTTAGCTTTTTAATAAGGCTCACTTACCTCTTATTGTTTCTACACACAATGTTTTTCAGGGATTCCTCATTGTCTATGTTATACTTTATATCACCTTTCCATCTACTCCTATATTCGCCAAAACGTCAGCCACTCCATTTTCTTCCCTAAATATATGATTGATCAAGTATTTTTCAAACAATTTTACTATATCTAGTGTTTTCTCTATTAAGGCATTCAACCTCCAACTACATGTGGATCCCTTTCTAATTCCATTTAGTACTATTGTAGAATCCCCTTCAATTTCTATCTTTTCTATTTGTAAATCTCTACATAGTAACAATCCTTCTATCAATGTTGTTTTTTCTACTATATTATTTGATTACGTTCCAATGGGTTTTCCTATTCAAGAAACTTTCATACCATGCCAAATATGTATACTACACCCTATACTTGTTATACCCAGGTTACCCCTTTAGGCCCCATCAGATTATAGTTTATGGCATTCATGCTTGGGAGGCACCCATTTGCATTCAATCCCTTTTTGCCTATTCTTACACTCCCCTTCCCCCACATAAGGAGGAATATTAGCCCCTTCCACCAGTTTCTTATTTTTTTCATCCCATATGTGAATTTTGTATTTAGCTTATGGTTAGATAGAATCCTACTATTTGTTATTTCTACTATGACTACTTTTAGATCTTATTTACCAACTTCTCCTAGCTCATTTTCCTATCTTGGAATATCCTCATGTTCCTCTCTTTCCATATTTCCCATATTTAAGTGGAAGGGGCTATTATCCACAAATTACTATACAAACTCTTAGATTGTAGGTTGGGCCAAATTTGGAATAGACTCGGAATATCATTATGTAATGTTGTTTCCACCCCATTTTATTGCAAAGTCATTTCCAACATGTATTGGTGTACTAGCAGCTAATTAGTATATGATATGTTGTTTCTTCACTTTATTCGCATAAAGGGCATCTCATAGGACCTTCATGTCCCATCTTGGTAAACTAGTCTTTAGTGAGTAATCTTTTATGTAGGGCTACGCATGAAAACATCCCTCCTTTTGAGACACAATTCATGTTCCAACACATGTATTAGTAATGATTTGTTTGGATTATGGTATTTTTTATTAGATACTTGTAGCCATCTCTTGCATTAAATTCCCTTGTCTTCTCCTCTAGCCATACTAGTTATCTTCTCCTTTTTTTATTGTTATCTTCTTTCCTGCTAATGCCCTATTGATTTCTTCCTTCTGTTCATTTGGGATATTAAGTCCATTCATGGAAATACATTTCATCTGGATGCTCTGTCAACCTGTACCTTGGGTTTTGGTTTGAAATTCGCAGGGGTGCTCTGTTGGTATCTAATATTTCCATGGATGGACTTAATATCCATCCATATTAAGTCATCATTGGTGTCCTATCCCTAGGTACAGGTCACCATTAGCATCTTGTCCCTGGGTATTGGTTATCATTGGCATTCTGTAGCCTCCAAAATTAGTTCAAATTTGGTAGAGAGTCAGGTCATAGTCTTCAAGGCCCAGATCTACAATTATAGCTCCTTTTAGCACTTTGACAATCAGGAATTCGGGTTTCAAAACTCACTTCTCCTATTTCATTTCCAGGTGTATTCAAATTCATCTCCATTCCCTTTTACATCACTTTTCTTATTTGGTTTAGATCAAATTTGTTCATATTTAGTCTTTTGCAAACCAATATCATCCCTCTTCTCAATTATAAGCAACAAAATGAATCAAAACCCTTCAAGCACAGATATTGCATTGGCATCTTATCAAGTGGTGTTAATCATACTTATTTTGAGGTGGGTTTGTATTCCAATATGTCTTATGAATTGGGGAACATAGTGATGCAGTGCCAAGGTGAGAGAATCCCCAAAGGAGATGTCCAACCTCGCAGCAAGAGTCAACACATCGAAAACACAGGAACACCAACAATATAAGATGCAAGAAAAGCTTTATTGATCATAATTTAACTCATACATGTCGGGTTGTAAGATCTTCCCACTTACGACCACATACAAAAAAAACAACTCCAAGATCTATCCAAAAGATCTCTACAAGCTTCAGGTCAATAGCCCACTGCTATACCTTCTACCCTTTTCTAACTTCCTCTCACTTCCTTACTCTCTAACACAAAACCAAGTCCTACATTTATACAAAATCACAACCACAAGTCGACACAAGAAATAACATTACCCAAAGCAGGAAACATATTACAAATATAGGTCCATCCCTAGACAATAATAACATAAGAAGAAGTGATCACATGGAACAATCCACAAAGGAACCATGACCCACACACTATGATTGCAACGGAAAAGAATCCCACAAACTTGATCGCAACACAAATCTCTAGATAAGTCCACGCCAATCATGAACACGTTACCCATGGCCAGAAAGAGAAAGAAATCTCACCACGCAATCAACCCCAAGAGATGCTATCATAGGACAATGATCGAAGAACACTCCCGAACAAGAATCCATGAGCACAACTCTCAACTCACATAGAAACTCCAACCACACTCCAACCTGTCAACCTAATCAGAAGAACAAGAAAACAAATATTGTCCTATCACAAAATCCTTCATATTTTGAATAAGATAACACCAAATAAGGAGCGATCAAAGAACATCCAAAACACTGTCAAGAACATACCAGTATGAATGCAACAACTAAATATCCAACTGGACCAACCACAACTAGAAACACAAAAACTGCCAACTGTAACCCAAACTCACACAACGATGAAAGATTGCTAGCAAACCAAGGCTGCTCTTGCATCAGACACCCCAGGTGACTAAATATTTCCCGTAAGAGAAGCTCATGAAAATCTTAAGGGATTTAACACAGAGATCCCATGTTCATTCTTAATCTGCATATTCTATGCATCTGCTACTTTCACTACCAGTCCACCCTTCTCAATCAAGTACTCCAAATGACTATGCCTATCATTCTTCCACTCATGCCTTCTACCTAAACCAGATGTACCACCAGGATAAGCTCCCAACTGAATCTTCTTCTGCTTCCTTTTACCACTAGTACCCTTTGATTTGCCTTCATATCTTTGAACCTTAATGTTTTTTACTAACCTCTGCAGACATCTCATATCTCCTTCCATTGCTCAAGTTCCTCATTCCTTTGGCTTCACCCTTCAAAGGAGTTCAAGTAAATTTATGTCCATCTTTCAAGATAGTAATGGAATTTCTTTTACAGTCATGAATAGCCTCTATCATACTGCCAATGTATTCCAAGTAAAACATGACAAGACCTCTTATTCACAATGTCACATGATACTTCATTCCTATAAGGGCGAATGTGAAAACTTACCATGCACTATTCCTTAACCTCTACTACATGATCTTCTTGTAACCAACTAATCCTATAAGGACAAGGATGTTTCAACCTCTTCAAACTAAGCTTCTGAACCATCTCCTCATAAACCAAGTTATCAGTACTTCCATCATCAACAATTGCCTTACAACATTTACCACAAGACTTACACATAGTCTTGAATAAATTTCACCTCTGACAAAGATCCACACTTAAAACAAATGCCTTTAAACTAACTCATGTCATCTCTCTTGTGATCATTAGTCCTAGGTGCAACCAATTTAACTTCTTCAACAAGCTTATCTTTCTCCTTCACATGTTTATCTTTTCCTCTAGGGTTACCTAGATATCTCTTCTTCAACTTATCTTCGGCCTTCAAAGCATACTAATAAGCATATTCAACTGTGTCAATCTTCAGTATACTCATTTCATCTTGTATATTATATCTCGGACCATTAACATATATAGCAACCTTCTCTTTAGTCAACTCTTTATGTCCAGATATAATGGTCAACTTGTAAAACTCCTTAGTATAGTCCTTCACACTGAGATCTTTTTGCTTCAAATTTTGCAACTTCTTAAACAATTCCAATTCATAGTCTGCGGGTATGAACTTGGCTTTTAATTTAGTAACCATCATCTTCCATCTAGTAATCTTCATTTCTCCTTCATCTTCTCTATTTTCCTACAATTCCTTCCACCAAAGAGAAACATGTCCTTTTAACTTAGTTTGTGTCAATCGAACCCTCAAAGGATCACAAATGTCTTCAAGCTTAAACTAGTCCTTCTAGCTCTCCTATCCAACCAATCGGGTCTTCAGGATTCAATATACCTGAGAAATTAGATACTTCCATCCTATGAACAGTATTCAATCTAGCCATAGTTCTCATCGAACTATCAGCTCCATCTTCATCTACGGATCTAGCAATCTCTACAAATTTGAATTCATCAACAACTTCCTCATAAGCATCTTATGTTCTAGGACCTCTCTGTAATCCAGCAACAACATTTCTAATACCTTCCATGATTTCATTCCTCAATTCATTGAATTCAATATGGATCTCATTTCGCGGATCTTCTTTCATCTTATCAACCATCCTAGGGTTTAGTCTTCTAGGAGGCATCTTCAAAACCTAGAGTACTACTACCTTTGCTCGATGATCTGTTCACTGAGGAGATACCAAGAACCACAACCCCCTACAACAAATCCAAGTTCTGACCACCTTGTACAATCCTTAAGTTGATGCGAGCCAGATCTTCACTCTGCCACCTCACAAACAACTTCTCTAAAGAATCACAAGATTAGGAACAAGAATTTGCAAACACCACTAGCATCAAACCTTGCTCAAATTTAGCTTATGCTCTTATACCACCTGATGCAGTGCCAAGGTGAGAGAATCCCCAAAGGAGATGTCCAACCTTGTAGCAAGATTCAACATAGTGAAAACACGGGAACACCAGCATTATAAGATGCAAGAAAAGATTTATTAATCATAATTTAACTCATACATGCCAGACTGTAAGGCCTTCCCATTACGACCACATGCAAAGAAAACAACTCTAAGATCTATCCAAAAGATCTCTTTAAGCTTTAAGTCAATAGCCCACGGTTATACTTTCTGCCCTTTTCTAACTTCCTCTCACTTCCATACTCTCTAACATGAAACCAAGCCCTACATTTATACAAAATCACGACCACAAGTCGACACAAGAAATAACATTCCCCAAAGCAAGAAACGTATTACAAATATAGGTCCAGCCCAATAAAAACATAACATAAGAAGAAGTGATCACATGGAACAATCCACAAAGGAACCACGATCCACAAACTAAGATCACATCATCAAAGAATCCCACAAACTTGATCACAACACAAATCTCCTGGTAAGTCCATGCTAGTCATGAACACGTTACCCACAACTAGAAAGAGAAATAAATCTCACGGCGCAATCAACCCCAAGAGATGTGATCATAGGAGAATGATCCAAGAACACTCCCGAACAAGAATCCACCAGCGCAACTACCAACTCACACGGAAACTCCAACCACACTCCAACCTGTCAACCCAACAGAAGAACAGGAAAACAAATACTGTCCTACCACAAAATCCTCCATATCTCAAACAAGATAACACCAAATAAGGAGTGATCAAAGAACAACATTCAAAACATTGTTAAGAACATGCCAGTACAAATGCAACAACTAAAGACCCAAATGGACCAACCACAACCAAAAACACAGAAACTGCCAACTGTAACTCAAACTCACAAAATAATACAAGATTGCCAGCAAACCAAGGATGCTTGTGCATCACATAGCTCTTTTACATGATCCCCATTTTATATTATACAATTATAATATTCCTTATACTTGCAATCATTAGCAAAATTCCATGTTCTTCCACAGTTAAAGCACTTAAGAGGTAACTTGTCTTTATATTTTCCAACGCCTCACTTCAATCTTCTTGAAAGAAAAGCTTTAGCTTCCTCCGACATCTTGTTTATCTCATGTTTAACTTCTTCAACAACTATGAATCTCTCTCTCTCTCTCTCTCTCTCAACTTCTACAATCCCAAATGCAGAAAGTGAATCAATAAGTTGATCAATTGCATATTGACTTAGATCATTGCTTTCCCTTATTGAACATGACATTGAGATGAACTCTTTCAGTAAGTTTAATAAGATCTTAAGTATAACATTTGTGTATTCTAGATGTCTTCTTAGATGTCCATGTGTAATGTGTTCATGATCCTAGACAGAAAACATGAAGCATGATCCACTCTAAGAAAGAAAGGGATCATGAACACATTACACAACCCAATACCATATCCGCAATTATTGGAACAACTTCCATAGTCATCTCAAACATGTAATAAAACACTTCCCTAAGAACCACATCACTTGCCAATTGTATCTAAACCATCATACACCATGGTGAGATCCATACGCCACGTTAGAAATAATATCACTTGCTAAAAGTCCATGCCAAAAGCTACCACAACACATTTCCAGACAAAAGCAACAATTGATCATAACTGCAACGCTTGGTAACAATGTTTCCAGGTCACCAGGAACAGTTTCTGGATAACCAAAAAATACAACCCAAACCAAAACCTAAACTATAAATCTCATCTGCACATCTTCAACCTTTATTTCTGGAGTAGAAACCTTCCTGAAAAACACAATTGTCATCTTCAATTGTATATCATTGTTACTAAACTGATAACATTTGGACCTAAAGATATAACATTAAAGCACTAGCAAACAACAATCTCAAATGAACTCAAGAATACCTTCCACTACTCTCTACACTAAATAATTCATTGAATACTTCTCATGTGATCTCTAGAATACATATGTGTCCAACTATTTTGTACTTCTCATGTGATCTCCAAAATACATACTTATCTTTCACTATTTTGTAGTGTTGAGTACATACATGCCTTCCACTTTTCTGTAGTACTGAATATATTCTTGTCTTCCATTGTTCTATAGAATTAACACAACCTTGCTACTTTCAAACCAACTACCTTCTTCCAGACAACCTTCCTTCTTTAGATATACCTAAACATGTCTTCAGTAAAATCTTCTGAACACAAGTGTAGGAGCAAACACCTCTGAAACCTCCAAACCATCCGAACACAAGAGTAGGAGCAAACACCTCTAGACCACAATGTTTGACATCAATGACAATCAAACAATAATAACCAAACATATATTTCCAACACTTAAGTGTTCTTTTTATAGTTGAAACAAAATTGTTTGTTTCAAATTGTCCTACATCACCATCAGAGAGGAAGACATGAGAAAAGTACCTTAACAAAGAGTAGTTAGAAGTTTAATGTATGTTATGGTTTGTATTAGCCGAGACCTTACCCAAGCAGTGGGGGTTCTTTCCAGATGTGTCTAATCGAGGTAGAGTTCATTGGCAAGCAGTTTAAATTGTCTTTAAATATATGAAGAGTACCTAAGAGTATTCTTTGTCCTATCATGATAATATGATAGGAGACAAAAAAATTCCTCCATATTCGTGTTTATGTGGATTTAGAATCGGCAAATGATATTGATAGCAGAAGATCCACTAGTTCTTATGTGTTTACATTATTTAATAATGCAACTAGTTGGATGAGTAAGCAACAAGTTGTGGTTGCTTTGTCCACTAGTGAAGCTTAGTATATATCAACTACTCATACTTGTTAGGAATCCATTTGGCTTAAGAGATTATGTTCAAATATTATAAGAAAACACAACAATAACAATTTATTTTGATAGTCAAAATGCAATCTTCCTAGCAAGAACTTGATTTTTCATGTCAGAACCAAGCACATTGATGTTCAGTATCATTTTGCAAAAGATATGGCTGAAGACAACAATAAGAAGTTGGTTGAGGCGGCAAGGTTAAGTTTGTTGAGGTGCAGACTCATTAACTAAGGATAGCATAACAAAGTTCATATGGTATTCAAGTCAAAGGGCCTTGCAGCCCCTAGCAATTAAATTATGGTGTAGATATTCTATTTGCTTTTGCAAAACTATTCGACAAATGGGAGATTGTCAGGAAAATTTGTCTCAACCTTGCATTTACATATGGTTACTATTTTAAGTAAGTTTTTCACTTGAGTGCGAATTTTCCCTCTTCTTTCCCCAAAGGTCTAAATGGGGTAGATAAGCATGCCAATACATTATGGCTCCAAGATCATGTCCAATTTTGAAGATATTGAAGTTTTTTTTTTGGAATTCGCCAAAAATACTTACGAATTCAATTTTGAAAGCTTTAGAGCCTTCAAAACATCCTAAGAATGTGGGTGACCAGCACAGAAAGTTACTAGGTGATAGAGCACACCACAAGCTTTCTGACACTTCAAACAATTCATCAATCAAACACTTGATTCGAAAGTTATGGCTTCCAAAAATTTGGTCTCTTGAAATAGGAAATATAAAAGCATGTTGAACACAAATGAATTGCTAAAGAGAGTTACATTTGGTGGTGTGTTTTGACACATCATAGTGCATCTTTGATTGGAGATAAGATGGGCACCACTTTATAAGTGGTTTTCAGCTCATGGTTTGTAATATCGCTTGACAATATCTTGTATTATATCTCCTATATATTAGGTGCATGAGATGGAGGGTGTGTTAAAGTCTTATAACTATTCAATTACCTCTAGATCTTTGGTTGGTGATACTCTTGAGAGAAGCTTGCTCTGCAAGTATATTGTAATTTGTTATTGATTTCTAAATAATATATTGAGCAACTTTTAAAATGTGGGGTTTTCCCTCGAAAGAGTTTTCCCTACGTAAATCATTGTGTTGTGGTATACATGTTATTTATTTTATTTCTATCAAGTTTTTGTAATTGTTATAAAGATTTGGGAATGTTTTTACATTACTCCCCCTCTTAAGATTAGTGTAGGAAATTGTTATGCTACATAACTTCCTTACAAGAGCATGTATCTTCCCATAAATTGGCAAGTAATACCCTCACCCAAACTAGCATAATATTGCGAAATTTAATGTTGAAAGAAGGAAACCACAATTTGTGAAAAAGGAGCACTCACCCTACATCCATAACCTAGCATTTAACACCACATCCATTTCCTCTAAAGTATGAAAGCTTGTGATAAAGAATCTCCTTACATAAGGAAAAGCTCAATCGCATCACTAGTAGGGACCTCCAAAACCCCCAAAACCCACTTATGCAAATTTAAGAAAGGTGTAAAAACTTTAACTGTTGACATCTTGTAAAAATTTAAATAGCTAACAACATCCCATAAACAACTATATTTCTTAACTATATCTTATAAAAACTTTAATTGTTAACCATGTCCAATAGAAATTTTGATTGTTAACCACATCCAATAAAAACTTTAATTCCTAACCACATCCAAGTAAAAACTTTAATTACTAACCACATCCTATAAAAACTTTAATTATTAGCCACATCCTATTCACAAACTACGACAACATGAGAATGTAAAAAAGAAAGGGGTCAAACCTTTCCACACAGAATAGAAAGCAAAAAAACAAAGGGATCCCTCTAACCAACCATGACTACATATGACCCCAACTAATCCATGCCTTTTATGTTTACAATTATCTAATCACAACTAGGAGACCCACCATTAATGCCTCTATAACCAACATTATATAATTCCATTTTTCTTTTTCATATAAAAGTGTATTATAAAAATCATGATTAATTTAAAGCTAAAAGGTTGTAAAAATAATAAATTATAATGTAAACAAATAAAAAATATAATTTATAAGTGCATGTGCAAGTTTGAATACTCAAAAGCTAATGATTGATTTCAATGGAAGTTTGAATACTCAAGAGCTAATGATTGATTTCAATTCAGCTTATGTGAAGAAATATGTTCACTATTTGAATGTTATTAAAAAGTGGAGACCTAAAAGATAGATGGAATAGACAAATGTTCAGCTTGGGCAAATTTTCATGAAAATGATAATTGGTTACATGATTTTTAAAAAAATAGTCATCGTTAATAGTTTCTAAAAGCAATAATAGTTCCCAACCCCAAATAATGTCTTAAAAGAACCTTTTTCAATATAAAATAATAATAAACTAATATTGAACTTTTCCTTAAAAGAGATAAATTGTATAAAAAGTCATGAATGGTTAATTGGCAATATTGGAAGGCCTCAAAGGAGTTGAGAGAAGTGACGCCATGAATGCCTAATTAGCGATAAACTCAACCAAAATCTATGAATATTTGATAGCCAATGAAGCAATGCTCCACAAATAGCGATATGTCTATTTAAGCAAAATCTTTTGAAAATAGGCTAATATCTATTTGGGATTCAACTTCAACAAGGTGGCAATTCGACCTAGTTATATTGTTAAACTCCCTTGCAAAAGTAGTATGCCCACACTACTCTTTCTTGGAAGGTTACTTGGGTTCAAACCTTTCTTCTTCATTTCATGCATTTAGTTTTCATTTTTCTATAATATTGAGATTTTTGGATGTATTACATCCAAAAATCTCAATATTATAGAAAAACATGTTTATCCAAAGGATCCCCAATTATTGTGAACTAACACACCCAAATTTCAAGCATTCCATGGATGTTTCACGGCTACAGTTCGCACTTCTATGGGGCATATCTTTTTTATATGTTTCTGGTTTTCTTGACTGGCTCTGAATTTTCTGATTTAAGAGTCTAGTTTTGGTCGTTTGTGCTTTCATCAATTTCCTATCTACTTTCAATCTATATAAGATACTATGATTGGAATTTCATTCCGTTTTAACTTTTAAGCTTTGAAAATTCATGTTCCCTTTTAATTTAGTCAAAATCAAAGTTCTACATGCTGGAAAGAAATTTGGTTCACGATAGAGAAGGAAAATATTTGGAATTTCTCACTGAAATCTTAGAACTTTTCCAGTGCATGAATGCCACCAGACTGCGAGAAGTTCTCGTGTGGAGCCCGCTTAAGCATTTAAATCTCATGCCATATTGGCTTTTAAAGTTGTCCGACTAAACAAGATCTGATTTTCATATCGCCTCTGATGATGTCATACATTCTCATTTTTATTTTCACTTTTAACTTTATCTGGGAGCAGGAATGCGAGGAGCCACTAATTCGACTTTTGGTTATATGTTCAGCCATTTGTCTTGTTCAAAACCCTGAAGTGTTTGTTCTATTCAAACATATTCATTGCAAGTGCGAGACTGCAGGAATTACGGTGCACTAGAGATGTTTTGAAAAAGGAGAAATCCTCTCGTGTTACCAAGAACTAAACAAAATTGACATTCTTGTCGCATCCGCTGCCTACTGCACCATAACTCATTTTGAAGAAAAATCCAAAACCGCAAGAAAATTGGTGAATCTTTTTTCGAATTTCTACCATTCAAAATGAACATGTTTAGACAATGGCGTGATCATATGGAAACAATTATTTGAAATTCCAGATTATGTATTCAAGAGTTGGCTTAATTAGTTAAAGAATTGGGTTCTCACTGTAAAAACCCAAGTTCAAATTTCAAAGTGCATCTAATATGAAATTTTAAGGTGTGTCTCTTGGTCTTCCATAGTTGGATTCTAGTATAGAGGTGGTTTTTAAATAAGTGGATTTCTAAGTTGTCTCTTGGTCTTCTATTAGTGATTTATTAGTGATTTCAAGTGTGGTTGCTCAAAAGGAACTGGTATTAGTCTTATTGTTATATTCACATAAGTTTGTATTGGTTTTATGTTGATGTCTGTAAGAACAGAATATTTATAACAACTATTAATATATAAAAAAATTAAGATGATGTGCCTTACTTTCTGAATTGAATGCTATTTGCATCTTCATCATGGATGAAAATTATGATTTGATTTAGCTTTTTATATCAAATAAGAATTTAAGGGTGTTAATGTTGTGACATGGGAGCTTGGACGTAGTAAACATTTGGAACTTGGCATAGAAGTTATCTAGAATTCAAACTACTAGAGCTTGCAGACAGAACATTTTCGAAGTTCAAGATCTGTAGATCCATCATTCCTATGCCGGAGATTTCCTGATAAAATGACAAGAGAGAAAGACAATCAGTTGCCCTTCGTCAGTTAACTTCCCACTTCATATTTATCTTCAGGTAATTAATGCTCATGTCAAATATTTATGAAATTGTGCAGCTTGTGCAGTCTCGGAGACACAACAAATCCAACAATTTTCAGGAAAGTAGTGTTGCACCAAGAACTATTGATTCAAATGTGACCATTATTGATCTCACAAAGCTTGATAAATTCTTCTAAAGTACGTAACACAAGCAACTGAATTGTAGTATAATCTAGCTCTCACTTCCAGTCATTAGGTACCAAGAATGGACCCACCAACAAAACTACTCTTAGGTGAAAATTGTCAGTAGACAAGGAATCAGATGATAATGTAGTGTATGAAGAACACATCAACAAACTCCCAAACAGAAACTTAAACCCTAAACCATTGTCATGTGAGTTAAATCAATCCCTACTGCTACTGAGATGCCAGAAGCACACAACATTGAATATTATGTTTTTTTATTGCATGGATTGGTAGATCTCTCAAATTCAGTTCCAAGGCTTGCAACTACTACAAGTCTTTTCAACCTGATCCTCTTGCTTTGTCAACTAGAATGACTAAAATACCAAAAAGACAAAGCCACAATCTGTTATAAATCGCAATAAAAGGGAGGTTTGGGAGGTTTGAATATAGTACGTGTTTAAATATTTCTTGGGCCCTTGAAGTTGTATGTGAAACGAATAGCAAAAAAGAAAAAGAAAAAAATTAAATGGCCATGCTAAGTTTTCTCAAGTAAAATATTGAGACTACAGATCCTCAACCTAATATCAGCCAATCAGTGTAGACAATCAAAACCGTGCAACAGTAGGCTCAACTAGAGCAATGAAAACTCAAAAAGGTCAATACCAAGGAGCCCACAAATTCAATGTGACCATCTTCCCAGTAACACCTTTCCTCGACATGTGTTCAGTATTTCAATGAACAATTAACTATCTCTACCTCCTTTCCTACCTAAAATTCCACACTCCATACGAGTTTACTGCCACCATTAAGAAAGCCAAATTGGGCAAAATTTACATCCATGAACCAAAAAATAAATATACATATTTCCTATGTCACAAGGTTTGATTCATTTTCAGCAACAACAAAACTCAGATTGAAGTTTGACAAGGAAAAAAAATTTGAAAAACATTGTCCTTATATAATTTTTTTTAATATAAGTAATATATCTGTAAAACTATCGAAATAATTTAATATTGCTAAATAGGTTTAGCATCACCCATACAACAATATATAAAATTATAAATATATACATACTTACAGTCTAAAATTAGAAACTAATTTAGAATACAGATACATAATATGTGTTATATATAATATATATGGAGTTGAGCTGACTGTTTCTCCCAAAAGATGCATTTGTTCAAGAAAGCAATACCATCCAATTAAAGATCTCACAGGGGGATGTTAAACCATGTCATGAATACCGAGGGGATATGTTGGACATATACCAACAATCTCCCCATCAGCATTACCCGAGGGGATTTGATTGTGCTGTAAGTTTTAGGTTCGTTTAACCATGGGAATTATCATTGCCCTCCCAACCAAAGACGAACATCTATCGTCTCCCCTGAGCATCCTAAACTATATTAATCTGTACATATTTTTCAATTAATTGTCTAATGAGATCACACGTCTCATAATATATATGCAAGAGGTGCCCTTTCACCAAGGGACGTCTCTCTTAATAATATATATTAATATAATCATATATTAAATAATTATATTAATAATATATCAAATTATAATATACTTAAATATAATAATTATATTGTCAATATAATATAATAATTATACAATATAATTATTATTATCTCATAATAATCATAAAAAATATATATAATATAATTATATTATATTATCACATAATAATAATATAATCACAACCTTTGTGACGTCTATGTCAGCTTGTAGATTCTGACCACAACTATAGTAAAATCAACATTCCCTCTTAGCTAGGGAGAAATCATTCTCGATAATAGATAATCGACCATTTTTTGAAGTGACGCAGTGCATCACTTGAGACAATTAGATGCCTCCAGGTTCATCCTCCCGACGCTACCTTCAACATGTGCGACCCCACTCTTATATTACTTAGGAGTCGAGCTGGCCATTTCTCCCAAAAGATTAATCTATTTAGGAAACCACTACCATGAGGATCTCTCAAAAGGTTGTTTGTAAATTTCCAATTTATAAATATAAATAATTTTCTCCCTTTACCAAAAATATTGTTACAAATCAAATAAGGCAAATTTTGCATGCCAAAATTTTGGTAGAAAAGTCACTATAAATGGCACATGTAAGTCAGTCTTGAAAAATGTTATTTTCCAATTTGTTTCCATTGCACTTGTTCTAGCATCAAAGTTTCTAATAGTGGTTAGATCACCAACCCAATGGACAAAATCATTACATTTGAATATATATGGACTTCCAAACTTTAACAGTATAATAAAATAGTTTGATTATCCAAACACAACTCTAATGATTATGCCACACATGTTCCCATATCCTAAAGTTGATGCCAATTCCTTTTTCATAGTCTACAATACTTTCAAACAGTATCCTTAGGTGAAAGTTGCATGGAAGACCACACAATTGAAATTCCATGTTCTTTGGCCTTCATGGATTTGTAACATTATGTATACATCTGTATCATCACATTTTATAGAATAACCAGTCATCATGACTTAAACATAGAAAATGGACAAAGAAACCATACATCTTCCTTGAGAGGATGCCACCTACAAAACAAAAATTAATGAACTTATTTTTTCATATTGAACAAAGTGAGTTTCAGTTAACAGTAGGGGAGTTGCACAAAAAAATTCTGCTGATGGTGCAACAACCATTAGTGTTCACCATCAATCCACAACAGTCAATGGCATGACAAGCCTTTGTAGTTCCAGTTCTATAATCTCTTCTATGGAACTTTCTCTGGTTTATTATCAATATTAATTCACATATAACACATCTATATTCTTATAGTTTAGAGAGTTACGCCCATTAGCTCTCCTCGGATTTCAAACCTCATTTTCTCCTACCATAAAGTTTCTAGGTCTTGGGGAAAAAATGTCTATAAAAGTATATATTCTTCCTGAAGCAAGCAAATAAGGGAATAAAAAAGCAGGCAACATGACACAAGAAAGTTATTCATTATGCAGAGTACAACCTTCCAAATTGACACAATATGTAGAAGGGCTTTACAAATAACTTAAATGAAAATGAAGATAATAAGTAATATTAATCTTATAACTCTGATAATCTGGATTTTGTTAATTCAGATGATATGACACTTTTCAACAATTGATCCAATAATTCTCATATGTAAGAAGTGTTTGGGCTATCCACATATACATCTTTTATTTTACAGATAATAAGTTTATTTTCCCAAATACAAACTTAAACTTCCAGTGACAATTGTTTTGAAGCATATTTTCTATTGCCTGATTGTTTAATGTGTCAGCTTCTATCAATTCAAACATCGCTAGCTATAGAGACCTTAATCTAGAATTCTCATCTTACACATCAGTTTGGTCATCAATGATTTAATTGATTGTAGCCTTGAAGTAATGGCTTGATAGATTATAGCATGCTCTCTATCAAGGAATAAACTATAAGGTAATATCATTCCCTCTTTCATCTGCACCATTAACTGCTAAGACCACAGTATTCCCAATTTGGAATTACAAAGCTGCCTCTTCATGAAGATTGTCACATTCATGATCCAAACATGGGGAGCCATTTCATGTTTTTGAGTTTATTGACTACAATTTTTCTGAATGATCTTCGTAACATCAAAGAAAAATGACGAAAAAATACAAAATCATGGGCCACTTAACAAAATTCAGCAGAAAATTAGCTAATACAAGTGCTTTCTATTAACCAGAGTCTGGAGAAGTTTATCCACATATTTAGGGATGCTGCTATAGAAAGAAATTATAAAGAATCTCCTTAGGAAAAAATATCTAAAAACAGATCACATGATAGTTGATGATTCCATTCTTAGAGTACAAGATATTTTTTTGTTTGTTTCTAAATACTGAGTACTCAAGATTTACAATCCACTTACCAATAGAAGGTCCAAACAGGACACATTCCATACAACCAATTCGGGCTCTTCTGTCTTGGGCATTAAGTGTCTGTCTAGACCATTCTTCTATCCATACGGAAAAGGAATGATACATGAAAATTTTAGCGGTCTTTGGACCATACCTCTATCCTAACGGGATAGGTTCTCATATTGGCCTTGTGGCCATAAGGACAAGTAATAAATGAATGCTCTGATCAGAGACTTGTAGACTCATCGGGACCAATACAGGTCCTGAGTCCCTTGCTAGAGATGTCACAAATTGACCAAATATTCTACCAAGAATCTTTGCAAGGTATATGAATAGTTTCAGCTTTGCATCCTTCCTTGGTTTTCAGACATATAGCCAAGTGCAAGATCACCGAGATATTTCTTAAGACTTGTACCCATTCTCAGTTTTCAGGCATCCAACCAAGTACAAGTACCTTCTTGAGGATCAAATCATGTTGAAATACTACTAGTTATAATTTTATTTGCTAGCAATATATGAATTTTCACTCTCAAATATATCCAAGACTCCTGAGTACCGGAGACATCCTTCGTCATCTAGACTTCCTACATACCATGTATCCACAGGATCAAGGTGTCAAAGATTCACACTTTGTTATCAATGTGTAATTCTGGTTGAGCTATGTTATATGAAATTGTAGTGCATACGCAGCCTTTTCTGGGTTTTACTTTGCGGACTGCCACCCACTTGGGTTCATCAGAAAAGACCCTATAACATCTACTTACAAACACTTGAGGGTGTTTGTCATAAAGTTATGTTTAGAAAGCATTTGTCATGTTAACTATATAAGTGTGAAGGGTTTTATTTTATAAATATTTGATTGCCACCATACTTCTAAGTCTGTAACTAGTAAGGGTTCTCAACTACTCATTCATCAAACGTTTATACATACCTAAAAATGTTAAAGATTCACTCCCAACTAACTAACTTTAAGTTATTATATAATGAATAACAAGGGAGAAAGAAACAAATTCTATTTAAGTTTGAATAACCATACCTACTCTCCAAAAGTGGAGGAATTCACAGCTGCCCCTTTTTACTAGCCTATCATGACTCAAACCTATGGAACAACACAATCTATACTACTGGTAATTAAAAACTTATTTCCAGCTTTACCTCTTTCAAGGACATCCCATATGAACGTAGTCTTATTAAACTATTGAGCTAACATTTTGTTTTGTTAAATAACAGCTATGCCTTTATTGTTACAACAGAAAAAGGTAAATAATATCAGTTATATATTGGAAATAAAAGTGTCAGCCACAACACGGTAATGTCTTGAAATATTATGGAGCACACGCATAACCTTGATAATACAAGTCTACCAATAGAATTGTCATTTGATTGGCTGGAGAATACATATACTTCTTGCTTGTTAAGCATATTTTGACAAAAATACTACACCACTAATATGTTTACACTGCCTTAGTCAATGAGAAATATTGTTGCTATTAAGATTGACTATTTTGAGTTGATCATTTTCTGCATGCAAACAACTCGAGTGATTCAAATGTTCAAGAATTATGACTGCCGCTATTGTAAGAAATCACTGCTTCAATGGTAAGTCGATTGGTTTGTTGAAAGGACAATTTGTTCGACTGTAAAATCTGAGTTGCATCTAGCAATAGTAATCCATTATGCCAAAAGCCAAACACGGCGTAAGTAATATAAACTCATATCAAACGTTTCTCAAAACAAGGATAGAGACGTACTAAAATGCCCAACAGAGTCTCATGAAACCCTATATCCTAGCAATGAAACTGAACTAAAAATTCAATACAATATAGCCAACTTCCATTCCAAGATAATCATTTTTTAATAAACAATAAACTAAATTAATAAATGTACTTCCCTGCATACCATACAAGTTTTCAAAAAAAGAAAAGACACCCATGTAATCTCTAAGTACTATATTTAAACCTCTACTGAATTCATGAAGAATTGATCCCAATCCCAACTCAAATGAGTCGTAATATATTCAGACAACTTTCATTTGAAACAGCTAAACTCAACAAAATGATATAACAAGTGCATGCATATTTCAAATTTCTCATCCAATAATTACGGAATCTGGACTGTAAAAAAAAATTAAATGCAATCCATTCTATGAAAACTCTAGCCTCAACATTCAAAGATAAAAGTAACAGTATCGAAGGAGGTTTTCTTTTTAAAGAAATCTGATTTAAATGTATAGCTTCCAAGGATATTTCTTTCAATACCTCCACTCCCTTCTAGCCCTTCGTGCCACTACCCTGTAACTTGCGTCTTCTTCCAAACTCCTACCCCTCTTCTTGTAATGTCCTCGATATCTTATGGGCTAAATTTCACTATTTTTCTATGAAAGCAAGTATATCTAGGACAAAAATAGATAATTTCCAAGACACTGAGAACAATTATAGGAACTAAAACCAACTCCCTTCTATAACATCATTACAGGTAGTGAGCAATATTGAATCTACCATAAAATTTTGTAATGTCCCCTTTTCTGCAGTAGTGCATTTTATGCCTGATTAGCCTATCTAGCCATCCGGATAGTCTAATGGCCGCTTTACTGAGGATGCCAGTCAATCACATGGTTGCATGGGCATTTATTTAATATCTGAGTTCAGTCTCTATAGTTGGAATACTTTATTTCATAAAGTAATATTATAAAGTCACTTTAATGTTATAACTTTAAGTTACTTTATTTTTATAAAGTGACTTAAGTGACTAAAAGACAAAAATGCTTTTATCCCACATTGCTTAGTTTGGTGTAATGGCTCTCATTTTGAGGTTATAAAAGCAAGTGGACTTCCTTGGGAATAGGACCATGAGAATTTATAAAATTAAAGATTTTATATCGGGTTGCTTGAATGTGACTAATTTCTTGAGGACGTAGCCCCTTAAGAGTTTTATGGAAATTGGACGTAGCCCCAATATTCCATCTTTGGTGAAATCATCCAAGTTTCACAAGTGAATTTAATTTGCAGAGATAGGAGGAAGTTATTGCATCAGTTCCCTTAATTAGTCCAGCAAACAAGAGGTTAATATTGTTCCAAAAATTTGTCACTACAGCTCGAGATTACTGCAAAAAATCGAGATTGGCTCATGACAGCTTAAAGCTATTTGAAGCGTCAAGCTAAGGCCATTGTGCAAACGTAGGTGTGAGAAGTATTGTGTTGGTGACGAGTCTCCAGGCTGTGGAAGTATTAGCCACGCATCTCCTCAAACCGTGGACATCTCTGGTTCTTGCGGCAACTCTGGGTATCGGACGGCACAGGGAGGTTGTTGGTGACAAGGCAGCCGGTACACAGGTAGCACTCGTGGGTGAGCATTCCACCTATGCCACGTGAAGTGCAGTGGTTCCTCCTGGTAGTAACAGTCCGGGCTGAAGTCATTTGTGAGTGTGGGATGGCAACGTGCCTGGGCTAAGTGACGCGAGCAGCAAAGTAACTGATGCGGGTGGAGTTTCGCGTGGACTCCAGCAGAGATAAGTCAGTGTGGGCAGGTTGCTTCGGTGTGGAATGTCTTCAACGGCTATAGCGATAACATATACTATAGCCTAGCACAACAGTATATCCTTCCAACACAGGTGACATTCGTGGGTATTGTTGCTTAGGAACAGCAGTGACTTCTACGGGTTTGGAGCAGGAATAATGAAGGTGCACCCCAATGTCACCTTGTTTGATATTATTGTGTAGAACATTGCTATCTGAAATCGATAATAAATCGTGGTTTGACAAGTTATGCATTCTGTAGTAAATTGTATGACGAATTTTGTGATCATCTATATATACTGGAAGTACACGTAAATTCCAGTTTTAAATTATTAAAGAACAAGCTCAGAAGTATTTTTGTTTTCTCTATTAGTTGGAAGGCAAACATTGTGCAATCTTATATTAATGAATCAGTTAGTAGTGTCACTGGCATGTGGTTATCTGTTATTCTGAAAACTACTTACTGCAAGAAAACCAAGAAAGCACAAATTTTGAGAATAACAGTCAGAAAACAGGAAAAATCTAGTAAGGATCATTACAGTGGTATCAGAGCCATTGATCTTGCCATCCTAGTGGGATCATCATTTTCAGTTTTCAGTTGATTACGGCAGTAGCCATGCTAGCCAAATATGCATAGCAGGCACAGGATACCTGAGTTTGACATAACAGGGTTGAGCAGGAACAAACAGATTCTTCCGTACAGGTTGACATCAAGACCAGTCATACAGAAAACGAGGAGTTTGTTTTGGAACAAACTATTCCAGGTGGGAACATGGTTGATGAGGCAGATAGAGAGACCAGAGAGACAATGAGGCAGATACGTGTTGGGCAGGACCATATTGCTGATGTGTTACAACAGCTTACAGGGGTTATCCAGCAGTTGTCAGTTATAGCCAGGAGGCCCCCTAGCCAGCACAGTGGTGGTAGCAGTAGAGAAGGATCTCCTAGAGCTACTAGAGCTCCCACACGTACTACAGACAGACCCCTCCTGCCTACATTCGCGGAGAATGTTGTAGAGGAGGAGGTGGCACAACACGATACAACAGGCATTCTTCCAGAGAATGTTATGACTATGCACAATGAGTGGGACATGTTACCCGTCCATGTCAAAGTTGATTTGACCTTTGTTCAATATATGGCACAAAAGAGAGAGTTTGGCAGGGCCCAGCAGGATAGGAGACCCAGGGATCCGAACCGGGATTTGAAACATGCCATGAACAAGTTGACTCTTCCTATGTTCGATGGCAGTGGTAGGACTTCTGCTAGAGCTTGGATCCACAAGGTCAATACCTTCTTGACCCTCAAGCCTATGTCAGAGACTGAGGCAATTAAATTTGCCACTATGCATCTAAACGGGGCTGCGTATGATTGGTGGCATCATGGCCTTGTCACCCAGGATCACAGACTAATTGCTTCCTATGAGATCTTCAGCACGAGATTGATCACTTGTTTTGACAGGAAAGACATAGAGGCATATTACAGGGAGCTAGCTCAGCTTAAACAGGGTGGATCTTTGGAACATTACATTGATGAGTTTCAGAGGATCTCCATCATGGTTCCAGATATGACAGAAAAAAGGAAGGTAATGCTATTCATTGAG
>MU228302.1:956851-979531 GCA_018584345.1 Thuja plicata
GTCACTTTAATGTTATAACTTTAAGTTACTTTATTTTTATAAAGTGACTTAAGTGACTAAAAGACAAAAGTGCTTTTATCCCACATTGCTTAGTTTGGTGTAATGGCTCTCATTTTGAGGTTATAAAGGCAAGTGGGCTTCCTTGGGAATAGGACCATAAGAATTTATAAAAGTAAAGATTTTATATCAGGTTGCTTGAATCTGACTGATTTCTTGAGGACATAGCCCCTTAAGAGTTTTATGGAAATTGGACGTAGCCCCAATATTCCATCTTTGGTGAAATCATCCAGGTTTCACAAGTGAATTTAATTTGCAGATATAGGAGGAAGTTATTGCATCAGTTCCCTTAATCAGTCCAGCAAACAAGAGGTTAATATTGTTCCAGAAATTTGTCACTACAGCTCGAGATTACTGTAGAAATCGAGATTGGCTCATGACAATTTAAAGCTATTTGAAATGTCAAGCTAAGGCCATTGTGCAGACGTAGGTGTGAGAAGTATTGTGTTGGTGACGGGTCTCCAGGCTGTGGAAGTATTAGCCACGCATCTCCTCAAACCGTGGACATCTCTAGTTCTAGCGGCAAGTCTGGGTATCGGACGGCACAGGGAGGTTGTTGGTGACAAGGCAGTCGGTACACAAGTAGCACTCATGGGTGAGCATTCCACCTATGCCACGTGTGTTGCGGTGGTTCCTCCTGGTAGTAACAGTCCAGACTAAAGTCGTTTGTGAGTGTGGGATGGAAACGTGCCTGGGCTGAGTGACACGAGCTGCAAAGTAACTGATGCGGGTGGAGTTTCGCGTGGACTCCAATAGAGATAAGTCAGTGCGGGTAGGCTGCTTCGGTGTGGAAGGTCTTCAACAGCTACAACGATAACATATACTATAGCCTAGCACAACAGTATATCCTTCCAACATGGGTGACATTCATGGGTATTGTTGCTTAGGAACAACAGTGACTTCTACGGGTTTGGAGCAGGAATAATGAAGGTGCACCCTAATGTCGCCTTGTTTGATATTGTTGTGTAGTACATTGCTATCTGAAATCGATAATAAATCTTGGTTTGACAAGTTATGCAATCTGTAGTAAATTGTATGAGGAATTTTGTGATCATCTATATATACTGGAAGTACACGTTAATTCCAGTTTTAAATTATTAAAGAACAAGCTCGGAAGTATTTTCGTTTTCTCTATTAGTTGGAAGGCAAACATTGTGCAATCTTATATTAATGAATCAGTTAGTAGTGTCACTGGCATGTGGTTATTTGTTATTCTGAAAACTACTTACTGCAAGAAAACCGAGAAAGCACAAATTTTGAGAATAACAGTCAGAAAACAAGAAAAATCTAGTAAGGATCATTACAAATTTCTTCTTCAAGTCTACAATGTAACAATGCAATTCCTGACCTTAATCAAGATAGTCATTCAATCTTGATCTTCAAAAACGCAACCAGCATCTTCCACATTATTACTCTTGGGCAATTGTATCAAGTAATAACATAGAAAAGGTTTGAACATTTAGTCTTCATGGTCAACAATTCTCTCTTCTTTAGTACAATGATCTCTGCGAATGATTATTTGCTCTGCTCTTTTGTTCCACACCAAATGTGCTAATGTCAATGAGAAGAATATAAATACTATGTATAGATGCCCTGCACAACAGTTCTTCTTAATGGTTCTTGTAGCTAATGATACGGCTTTTGTAATGAGCCCTTATATATTAGCTCATCCAATCTATATGCTGCCGCTGAATTGGAATCTTCTCTTTGAAGTGATTAGAGACCTCCCATACAATGGATAAGAAACCTCTGTAATATTGTTGGCTCTCAGATTGATATAAGAATAGATTGTAACTGTTGTATGATGAATGTAGCCTGTCGTTTATTCTAGAGATACTAGAGTAGTTGATAATTGTATTTTTTATCTGGAAAGAAAAGTCAGAAGTGTTCCCTAGCTGCAGACCTAATTTCTTTCCTCTGTGCAAAATAGTTGTCGACTGTAATGCTGCTTGGGTGCTAAGTGTACAAGCTATCTATTTCTAACTGTATATCGGATGCTGATCGGATGTATTGGATGTTGAGTAGATACAAATGTTGATTCTTGTATTCCATGCCCCTCTCCTTGCCATTTTCTAACCCCTCATATATCTACATGGGAAGAAGACGACCATTCCCAAAGGTCATGACTAGGATTTCAAAGGCCCCTACAATTCAATACGTTTGATATAATATTTATATTTACTATTTAGTATACATTATATTATATATTTTATAAATAATATAGTATTTCTTATTTATTATTTATTATCTATTTATATCTTTATATTTTATCATTGGATATTTTTCATGAGTTACTTTCGTAAATTTGTCTCTTAGAGACTTCACAAATTTGGTGTGAAAAAAGATGAGGATAAAGCCAATAGGGTTCCAACCAGGGGGCATGGCAGTCCTCCCCTCCCAAGATTGCTTGTCCTCAAGCATTGAATAATCGCATTTGTAGTTCACCTTTCTATCACTCTGACGTATCTTTCATATGTGAGTTGTCTCGATGGTGAACACCAAAATCCAATAATGTCTTTAATGTAATATATCTTTGACTTCATTTTATTTATTAAAAAATAGAGCCACACATGGAGTATGCACTTGAAACACAAAGTATACACATGAATTCATGAAGACACGAAGCATACACGAAGTAGACACATGACTGCATGAAGACAGAGCATACACGAAGTAGACACATGACTGCATGAAGACAGAGCATACACGAAGTAGACACATGTATATATATCAAGACATAAAGCGTACACATGAAAACATAGAGCAAACACGTGAGTATATGTATATATAGTTCACTTGGTTCATAAGAGGTAAGGAGCATCCAACTAGGACCAGAACAATCTCTTGGAGTAACCAATCCACAAGGGGTAGGAGCATCCAACCAGGACCAAAACCATCCCTTGGAGTAACTAATCCACAAGAGGTAGGAGCGTCCAACCAAGACTAGAACCATCTCTTGGTGTAACCAATCCACAAGATGTAGGAGTGTCCAATCATGGCCAGAAGCATCCCTTGGAGTAACTAATCTACAAGAGGTAGGAGCATCCAACCAAGACCAAAACCATCTCTTGGAGTAACCAATTCACAAAGGGGAGTGTCCAACCAAGGCCAAAAACCATCCCTTGGAGTAAGTAATTCACAAGAGGTAGGAGCATCCAACCAAGACCAAAACCATCTCTTTGGAGTAAACAATCAACAAGGGGTAGGAGCATCCAACCAGGACCAGAACCATCCCTTGGAGTAATCTAACCAGCTAGGCTAGAAACTTAATCATTTGATATATCCAATTCCATGTTTTATTTAATGCTCTTATGGAAAATTTCAATTTGACATGTTGCAACTTTTATTGTGTTGGATAATTTGCAAGGGAGTCGTAATCCCTAGATTTGTTCCTCCATAAAGCTCCATTTGTTTGTTGTCTCCTCTTCCTTTGATTGGGTGATGTTAAGACTTCCTTCATCATACCTTGTTTTCTTGTTTAGGTTTTATTTTCTCTCTTTTTCCATTGCTTCTACTCTATGGGCTTGGCTTCTCTTCCCACATTTATGCCCTGGACACGTTTTCTGCTTGAGGTTCCTTGGATTACATATGTGTCCATGCCTCCATTCATCTCCACACTTATATCATACTTTTCCTCCTTTATTCTTGTCATGCTCGCAAATGTGCCCCAACTTCCACTTTTCTTTGCAATGGAAACATAGATTTTCCCTACTTGCATCACGTCTATCTTTATGATTTTCTTTATTGTAAAAAGTTCTATCTTTAGATGTCATGTATTTGAAATTCCCCCTTCTACTTGTTTGGGCAGCATCCAGACGAGTGGCCTTAAGGATTGCGTCTTTGAGTGCAGGAGGGTCCAAGGCACTCACCAATCCTCGTATGTTATCCAACAACCCTTCAACAAATATGTAAGTCAGTCTTTCCTTGGATATTTTGGGAACCATAATGGATAACCTCTGGAATTTTGCAATATAGTCTTCAAGAGTTCCTCTTTGCCTTGTCCTCATTAACTCCTTAAAGTATTTTTGGGGGTGGATCTGATCAAATCTTTCATTAAGTCTTCTTTTGAAAACATCATAGCTCTTTATATGTTTGTGGTCTTGGGTAATTACGACATGGTGCCACCAATCATGTGCCACTCCTCCCAAATGTAATATGGCAAACGTGATGCCATCTTTCTCTGTCATGGAGCAGAGATTGAGGTATGTTTCTAGTTTTTGTAACCATGCTTGTGTTGTAACCTTTCCTAATCCATCAAATTTAGGAATACTTAACTTCCCTATTTTGTTTCGAGTATCTTTGTTTGGCTGATCATTTCTCCTTCTAGAAATGGTTTTCACCTTGCCTCCACAAAAAGCCTCAAAGGAGATGCTCTTTTTTGTCTCAGGATCAAGCCTAGCATATTCTATGGTGAATTCTCTCATGTTTAGATTATTCACTTCCTCATCTTACCTTTGGGATCTTTCCGTAGGTATGAAAGGAGGCATGAATGTTTCAGGGGTTATTCTTGAGGCAGCCTCACTATCACTTACCGATTGGCTAGAATTTGTACTCCTCCCATTCCCTTGGTTGGTTGTTAAGGTGTTGGTTATGTTTTGTAGTGCTTGGAGCATGGCTTCATTTGTCTTCTCATTTCTTTCTATGAAAGCCCTCAATTCCTGTTCCACTTGAAGGTTCTTTGTATTGTTTTGGGATGTAGCCTTCCTCTTCTCCCTTTTTGGGGCCCTAATTGCTTGTTGGCTAAGTTGCATCAACTAGTTCCCCTCAGGCAGGCAGGAACATGCTCTGATACCACTGTAATGTCCCCAATATCATATGGGCTAAATTTCACTATTTTTCTATGAATGCAAGTATATCTAGGACAAAAATAGATAATTTCCATGACACTGAGAACAATTATAGGAACTGAAACTAACTCCTTTTTATAACATCATTACAAGTAGTGAGCAGTATAGAATCTACCATAAAATTTCTTCTACAAGTCTACAATGTAACAATACAATTTTGACCTCAATCAAGGTAGCCGTTCAATCTTGATCTTCAAAGACTCGACCAGCGCCTTCTAGATTATTACTCTTGGGCAATTGTATTAGGTAATAACAACATAGCAAAGGTTTGAACATTTAGTCTTAGCGATCAGCAATACTCTCTTTTTTAGTACAATGATCTCTGTGAATGATTATTTGCTCTGCTCTTTTGTTCCACGCCAAATGTTCTAATGTCGATGGGAAGAATATAAACACTCTGTATGGATGCCCTACACAACAATTCTTAATGGCTCTTGTAGCTAATGATACGGTTGCTGTAATGACCCCTTTTATATTAGCTCGTCCAATCTATATGCTGCCACTGAATTGGAATTTTCTCTTTGAAGTGATTAGAGACCTCCCATACAATGGACAGGAAACCTCTGTAATATTGCCGGCACCCAGATTAATATAAGAATATATTATATCTGTTGTACGATACCTGTAGCCTGCCATTTATTCTAGAGATACCAGACTAGTAGATAATTGTATATTTTGATCGGGAAGAATTGTCAGAAGTGTTCCCTGGCTGCAGACGTAATTTCTTTCCTCTATGCAACGTAGTTGTTGACTGTAATGCTGCTTGGGTGTTGAGTTTATAAGCTATCTATTTCTGAGTGTATATCAGACGCTGATTGGATGTATTGGATGCTGAGTAGATAAAAATGCTGATTCCTGTACTCCATGCCCCTCTCCTTGCCATCTTCTAACCCCACATATATCTGTGTGGGAAGGAGAAGACGAACTTTCCCAAAGGTCGGGACTCCAAGATTTCAAAGGCCTTAACTATTCAATACGTTTGATATAATATTAAATATATTATATTTAATATTTAGTGTACATTATATTACATATTTTTATAAATAATATATTATTTATTTATGTCTTTACATTTTATCATTAAATATCTTTTCATGATAAATCAATTTACTTTATTTGTCACTTCGTAAATTTTTATGTTAGAGACTTCACAAATTTGGTGTGAAAAAAGACGAGGAATAAGGTTCCAAAGGGGGGACATGACACTTCTTTCCTTTATAGCCCTTCTATCTCATCTTGGGGTTGGCAATTTTTGGCGGTAATTGTTTTCAAAAATATTTGGTAGAATCTAACTCCTTCGCATCTGATTTTCTTCCCTTTGTGCATTCCACAGTAGCACATACATGTCTAAGCGCATCTCTCTCCTGCCACGTTTTCCTGTTGCGTCTCACTCTTCTTCAAATACGGCCACATTAAGACTGAAATTTCCTTTCCTTATAGTCTTGACTTGTATGAAAATTTATAGTCGATTATGGTTGAATTGTACTATAAAAGATTACATAAGTTTAGCCATAATCGATTTAGAAGGGATGTTTGGATATGATATTATTATTCTATATTGTTATTTATTACTTATTTATTATTATTTTTATATTATATTATTTTACTTATGTATATTATTTTTTATTTTAATATTGTAAATAATACTAGTAAGACTTTTTAACCATTTAGTAAATATTTGTAATTTGAGTTGTATTTGTAATCTAAATATCACTAACTATTTCTAGCAAAATATAAGTTAAAAATTGAATCAATTTAATTGTCAATGTCCAAGGATTACAAGTTGAGGAATTTTTTAATGACCATGGCATTTGATATTTAAAAGGGAAGATAATCGTTTTAGCATATGCTTAAGTAGGTAATGTTTATGAAATTTAAATTTCAAAATTTGAAATAAATTTAAATAATGCTCACATAATAAACAAAAGAATCCTAGTTCCACCTTTTGCAAAGGCAACACATTTACGTATCTAATAGAAATTTGAGTATTAATTCTTCTTGTGATATCTTGACAAAGGGATAAGTTAACTTGCAAGAATTATAAATATAATCCTATGGTGAAGGTCGTGACAGAAATAGTTACATGAGAGAAGAAGGTGCCTCATTGCTTTAAAATTTGAAAAAAAAAATGAATTCACAAAGCTTACTTTATAAGCATGAAAGTTGTTCGATTTTTGTTTATCAATCACACTAGTCCACTTGTAAGGTCCAAACAAATTCTACTACTCTCATTTCAAAGAAAACTATCAAGCATCCATCATGAGGCTTTTTAAGTCGAAACAGTTGGAGGATACATAAAGACCTGTCAGCAGCATCTACAACATAAGTTTTCCAGATAATTTGAATCAGTCTTGATTGATTTCCAATAACAAATGACCATTATTATTACTGATAACGTTTACTCATGCAAAATACAACTCTGACAAGCTATAGCATACCAGTGGCCTCATCTTCTTCACAGTAGATAGACCAAAGGGCTGGAAGCAACCTGAACTCAATGGGGTCCATCATAAAAAACTGAAAATATTTCCAGAATGACCACAAGTGTTCAAAAACCAAAATGTATCAGATGAGTGCCCACTGAGGTAGTGGACACTCGTAGGCCCAATTCGGTCCAGAATATCGAACACAATGCAACAATAGTCCATCCTCATGGTCATCATAACTGCACCACATTTCAGTGTATAATACATGACTTTCTTGAAAAATGGCAACAACCAATACATGAGATTGTTGTCTTGACTGGCCCCAATCTAAAGTTCAGATGCTTTAAAACAATAAAATATTACACTAAAAGAAGATATGAATTCCTTTTTTACTTTTCTATGGCTTAGGAGATTCCTTCATACAACCAATCAACTCAAATGACCATTAGATACTTTAAAATAACAAAAGATACTACAAGTAGATATGAATTTTACATTTTACCTTTTTATGTCTTAGGAGATCCTTTCACACAATCTATTAACTTAAATGGACATTATTGATAGCCCAACTCAACCAGAACAAGAAAATAGAGGAATTTTAAATCAATAAATTGTAATTTGGAGTAATTCAAAATATTAGTGAAACAAACTTCATGCTTCAGCTTCTAAACTCTGTAGAAATAAAGAAAACAGGAAGAGAAGAATTATTTTAATGTCCAATGTCAATCAATGACCAAAGTAGGTCTATAGGACTCCAAAAGGTGAAGTAGTGTAAAACATCAGATTGCAGGGGTCTAAGGAAAAGCATGCTGGTAAGAGAAAGTTCAAAACTCTGATAAGGACGGGAGAAACGCGGAGATTGGGGAAAAAGTATGCCAGGATGGGAAACTTTGAAACTCCAACATTTAGCATAATCTTTGGAATTTGAACAGAAAAACTCCACAATTCAATTTTTGGGGACCTTTGCAACTTCCGACACATTGTAGGCACATGAGGGATGATGGAGAACAACACTCAGACAAACTTGACCAAAGGAGACCCATTAGAAATTATCTTAGATCTGCTATATACGATGAGCATTATAAGTATGAAATGCATAGGGGAGCTAGGGTTCAAGCGCAATCGGACACAAACAAATTGGGTGCCAACAAGGTCTTTGCTTGTAACTAAGTTGTGTCATGGAAGTTGTATTGATGTGTCAACATGGGAATGCAATTTTAAGGGTGTAAAACTTTGTACTATTGGAAAATAGAGCTGTCAATTTGGACTTAACAAAGAGCCTAACTTATCACCATTCATACCACCATTAGGCTACCCCATAGCCTAGGTTTGGATATCACTTCTTTCCATGGTTGATCACAGTATAACTTTAAGGAACATCATTGGAAAAGTTTGGTAGAAAACGGAGGAAGCCTTTTGTTGCTTTGTCTATTTCAAAAAAGCTTTTGACACGGTCCCTAGGGATAAGCTTTGGGTTAGGATGGAGGAACTTGGCTTTCCTATGCATCTTAGAGCTGTTGTTCATAGACTATATGAGGAGGTTAAAGTCAAAATAAGAACTTTAGCATATCTGAAAGTTATAGAAGTGATATAGGGGTCAAGCAAGGGTGCCCATTGCCACCTACCGTTTTTGGTTCATATATTGACAAACGTGAAGAGTGTGAACTTACAAGGTGGCAATGGTGTCCATCTGGGCGAGTTTGTTATAGGGCTTCTTTTGTCTGTGGACGATCTTATTCTGATTTCTGAATTTGCACTTGGCTTGCAAGAGCACGCAATCCCTTGAGCATCATTGTAGAACAGTGGGGATGCAAGTCAATAATCACAAGACGAAAGTGATGGTTTTCTCTAACAAAGGAAAACACAACCAGCAGAAGTTTTACTTTGAAGGTAGTACTCTTGAAGAAGTGGGAAATTACAAATTCCTTAGATTTGATTTCAACAAAAATCTGAGTTGGGAAGGTTGCAGAAAGAAGTGGACTTTGGGAAGCTGAAAAGCATTTTATGCTTTTCAAAATAGATGCAGAGATGCAGAGCTATGGGATTGCAAAACAACCCAAACTCTTTTTGGGCCTTTAGTGCTTTTGTTTGTACTCTAAGGTTGTGAATTGTGGGCCAGCAATACCTCTAACTTACAGTGGAAGGAAATTGAGAAAATTCAAAAATGCTTGACTAAAAACAAGTTCAGAATTAAAAGTTCAGTCCCTTATGATATCATGCTAAGTGAAGTGGAGGCTGCTACTATTGAAGATATTGCTATGGTGCAAATCATAAGTAAATGAAAAAGAATTGACCAAATATTAGAGGGCAGATGGCCTAAGGTTGTCTTCAATGACATAATGTGCAAAAGAAAGAAGTCTTGGATGCAGAAAAATAGCAAATGGTTTAGTAAATAGAATGTTTACTCGAACACATGCCCCACAAATAGTAAAGAGAAAAAAAAAATTGTTATGGATATGTTCAACAAGCGTACTTGGGATAAAGGGCTGAGGAGAAAGAAAAACTATTATATTGAAGAGTTTAATCCTACTTGTAATCATCGTCAAAAAGCGTACATAGGGGCTAATATCTCTTTGAGAGCCAAAATTCTTACTGCTCAGTTAAAACCTAACTCTCATCAACTTTGATGTGAAGCCGAGTGTTGGAAAAGACCAAAAGAAACAGGGGGAAGAAAGAGTGTATTTTTTGCGCTTCTAGAAAAGTGGAAATAGAAAAACATTTCATTTTGAATTGTGATACCTTCAAAGACAATAGGGATAATTATGTAAATATCTTGATA
The DNA here is from genome assembly GCA_018584345.1 of Thuja plicata. Lineage (NCBI taxonomy): Eukaryota > Viridiplantae > Streptophyta > Pinopsida > Cupressales > Cupressaceae > Thuja > Thuja plicata. The sequence goes on from MU228302.1 coordinate 966,961, forward strand.
GCTAACTTTTGGGATAATTTACAAAACAAGGGGACTATTGAGAAGTTGGAGCGCTCATCATCACGTTGCATAACAAAAGGGCTGAAATGCAGAAAGCAGCTAGTGAGGCAGTTTGTCCCACAAGCTATCTTTAGCCTCGTGGACATTAAAATATTCTCTTTCTTTCTTTCTTTCTAAGATTGAAGAAATGATCTTGAATTGAACCTCTTTATATACAAGTGACAATCTAAAATTGTACATTACTATTAAAGTACATGTCATGTCAATTGTTAATGATTGTAAGTCAAATAGAATCAAAATGGTATAAAGTATAGAAGAGTGAAGAGCCTCCAGTTGCACCTTATAATGGTGTCATGGAAGGTTTCTGGTGTGCTAAGATGGGAACATTATTTCGAGAGACTAAAAATATTTATGTACCATTGGAAAACAAAGATCATCAGTTTCTGGTTGACTAAAGTTAAAACAGTCTAGTTGTTCACCAAAACCGCCACCATTGGAAGACACCATAGCCTAAGTTTAGACATCACTTCTCAACTTGCAGACGTGATCTTAAAGTGGTAGAAGAGTGAGCTCTTTACATGCCAGATAAGATAAGATAAGATAATCTATTAATGTCCAACCAAAAACCACAAAGGGACTGCTAAGATCGACAAGAAAATCCAGCCCGCTAAAGGGACACCAAACGATACCCAAAGAAAGAAACCACAACAACCGAAACAAAAACCAAAGCAAAGAGAGGGATCTGAAAGGAATCAACTCCAGAGCACCACTAAGGGTTTTGAATAACTATGAGGAACCTCAAGACAAAGGGATAAGCAATAGGACCAACTGGAACCTTGGCACACTTCGGAGTGATCCTGGAAGAGAAAGTTTGTTGCTAATAGGAGCCTATCCTAGGCTTCATGGATCTGGAACAAGGGATGGGGCCAAGTTGGTGCTTGGTGTTGCGCACTGTGTGAGGCCTTGTAAAGAAGGAAGTGATGAGCTGACAAGGTATGGGTGTCACAAGATTCTGGATCTGGAGTGTGGTTCCTTAGCCTAGTGGCTTCCTGGAGATAAAGTGCAAGACACCTCTGGTCCGTATATCTGAAGAAGGTGGGGAGCGACCGCGCTTCCCTAAAGAGGCAGTAGAATCTCCCTCTAATCTTGTTGTATAAAGGGCAGAAAAATATGAAGTGCTCCTCCGACTCTAGAGATACCTTAATTATTCTATAATTAAATAACTGACACTTGATTTCTTGTTTTTTGGTTTATGTTTTCATTGAAATCAAACTTTGATCAGATGCAACCCATGCTGAATTGATTCAATGGACACCAGTACTATAGCCTATGTGGAGGAAGGGGATTTGGGGAAGAAGGAAGTTATTTAAGAATTTCATATTTTACATAAGCCCACCTTCAATTTGAAAGAAATTATCAATCTTGAAGGGCAAATCCTCTCTATTGAAACCAATGAACACAAGATACTATAGTACAGCTCCACTAACCAGACAAGCTTCCCTTTATGCTGCAATGCTGACATGCCATTCCATTGATTTTAACTATTATTTCATAATAATTGACTTATGCAGATTTTTTTAACAGCCTTGAGACAAATCCATGAAGAGAGAGTATCAATTTCTTACCCTGACGGAGCCACATTCGGACAATTTGTACACATTGAATCGGTGTTCAGATGCATTTTTTCAGTACCATGCATACCAAGCCTTTCATCAGCATTTGTGAGCCTCATTGGTTTTCCTTCCACTTTTTGTCTCTTCATGGTCCCTGCTAAACCACCAGCTGCACTTTCTGTTGACTTGGAACCTCTAGATGGGTTTCCTTCATTAAGGTCTTCATCAAACACAGTGCCAGCTTGTTCACAACTATTACACTGCTTAGCTAGATCACTGGAACACAACCCTGATTGACCCAATTCAGAAACAAGCGTCTGTCTCCTCCTAGCAGCCCGATCAGAACTTGTTCCTTCTATAGACCGGTCAGGAGGATTTTCCACGGAGTAGAGTGCATCATTGGCTATAGGATGACCCAAATGTTGGAGATGAACACGGATCTAATAAATACCAAAAAAGGTAATTTTGAATCTGGAAAATATGCTTAAGTTCATAGTTAATAGAAAATTGGGATTGCTCTATGCTCAAAAGTCCAAGATTTGCAAAAAAGAAGACAGATGAGAATTATGTTCACCTGATGTGTCCGACCGCTAACTGGAAAGCACTTGACAATACTGAAAATTCCATTTGTACCAAGTCTTACAAACTTTGTGCATGCTGTTTTCCCCATGCTTGGTTGCTTGGTACTGGCATTAACCACCTACACAACTTGTTTAGAAGTAATATTTTCATGCCTAAATTGGGCACATAAGTTAAAATATAAAAAATCCAGCAAGAATTAAACTGAGATACCCCATTCTAGGGTAATTGTTTTACCACGCCTAATACTGTTTCGAAAGTTTGGCACTCCTAGTATTTACTTTTTTTCTTGGTTCCAAACTTCCTTTTATATTACACTTTCAGTTAAAATGTCATTGTTTTCTGCTAATTTGATGAGAATGCAAACATCTAGATTGTAGACAGTCTAGTGTACCTCTGTTGTGCTCTTCCCTTCTCGAGCATCGTAGATTACATTTGCATCAACTTCAACCTATGGTGCAGATCGTAAACATTAGAATGTAATTCTCAAATAAGAGAAATCACAACAGATAAATTGAATCTCTCTTTCGTTTGCTAAGATGTTAATGAAGATAAACAGATAGCAGCACAGATCCTCAGTAGCTTGGTATTTCAAAGCTAATACAGCATGCCAAGTAGAAAAGAATTAAATAAATAATTAGAACATGTCATTTAAGTGTACATATGATACAAAATGCAGGCAAAGTTTACCATATGGATTACTTGGAGCCCTTGTGATTACTAATAGAAAATGCAATAGAGAATATTAACTGTAGTCACAGTGTATTCTGTATGTAGCAGTACATATGACTGGAATGCCTCATGTATGAACCATAGAAGCAAATGCCTCTCATGAATGTCTCGGAAAACCAAAAGAGAGATATTGTCAATTTCTCGAGATAATACCAGGAAAATAGTAGGAAACCAAAAACTGCACACAAATTCAAAAATAAAAATAAAATTAAAGAGTAATAACCTATGTTTCCCCGGGTTTCCAGAATGCAGGGATGGGGAAACGGGTTTCCAAGACAGATTTTTGTGTCCCGGAGCAGGGGACGGCAGAAGATAGCAGTGGAGACAGCTATATAAAAAATAGGGAAAATTTAAAATATATAGCAAAATTTTAAATATCTGTATGAAAACATGCATAAAGCATGCTTATATACATTATAGAACCTTAACATATAATGTTTGTGTTAAATAATTTAAATTGAGAGTTCACATGAGAGTGGAAGTCAAATAAATTATCAAAATTCAAGCATTAATTTTATGGGACAGCCAGGGGACGGGTTTCCGGAAGTTTCCGAGTTTCCAGGACGGGTCAAATTGTGCCAGAAACGTGTCCCCGGGTGCTATCCTAATTGGAGAGAGAGAGAGAGCACCATTATTTTGACGAATAGATTTTTCTTGTTAATTTTGAGATCACTACTTACTCTACACACTTCATAGTGTGTTACTATATAGTTCAACTTCAAAGTTCAAACCCTGAAAATCAATCGCAAGCTACAATATACAAATGTCAAGCTACAAAGTGACAGACAACAAAGAAAAAACAACAAAAACAAAGCCACTGATACTTGCTATAATGAAATTCTGTTATTATTAAAATCTGAAATCAAGATTGAAACTATTAATATTCAATTAAATTTAAAACATAAAATAGCAAATTTAAAAATTTATAATTATTTTTCTATGCTCGGCCAAGTTTTGGGGACGGGGATGGCAGGGGACAGCAGGACATGTTTCCAGTACAGGGGACTTTTGGGATTTTATTTATGGGACAGTAAGGAACTGCTATTAAAAAATTGGGAAGCTTCTAAAAATCTAGAGAAATTTCAAGTGTTCATACCATAACATTGATAAAGCATTCATCATCGACATTATAGATGCTAAATACACAACATTAGACTTGAATTGAGATTTTCAATGAAAATTGGCAAAAAAATTAACAAAATCTAAACGCTTCTATTCCAATGTGCATATATTTTAAATAAGAAATAGAACAAAATGTGCTAAGGCTGCAAGTTTCAACTTCAAAATGACAAAAACATAGAATATATGTCTGTTCCTAATCAAATTCAGGCAATAGTAAAGTCAAGTTTATTTCTGTTTCCTTTTCCATCTTATGTTTTGTCAAGAATATTTTACCATATGGGTGGGTGAGAATAGATTTCATAGATACATCTATTTCAGATGAGCCTAACCTAGTGGTTGACTAGTCAATAGATAGAGAAAACAACATAAGTAGATGATGACAAGATTTATCAAGTCACTACAGGGAAATTCCCCAGTTAAGAAATGTGATCTTTGCACAATATGGTAGTGTAGCATGCATGCTACTTGAATAGCTGAGTTCCCATTAGGTTTCCATTCAGGGATTGCCTTCACAAACTCTTTCTATGATATGTGGTTTGCGTTGTCATGATGACAAGTCAAGAAAACCGATCCTATAACATGAAAGGAATCTATTCAAGTCAGCAGAGACTTAATTCCTGGAGTCCCCTAAACATCCCCTAAAGGGGAAAAGGCTAAAAACACAAGGGATGCATCTTCGAGAAGCACAGTTTTTTTCAAAAAACCTATCCATAAACCCTGAAGATTCAATGTAAAAAATTAAAATTAAAATTAAAATTATGGGAGTTTCAAGTTTTTTTAATTATTAAAATAATTAATAAAGAAACTTAAATTATAATCATTCAAAATTCAAAATACCTGGACTAATGTCCTCAAATCTATGACTGTTTGTTGCATAAGATATCAGAACCTTTATGGAAAAAATGATGCCCAAAAATCCCTAAATGCAAATATTCAAATAACAAAACACAGATTAGATCAAAATATTTTGGAAAAATTGCAACATTGGAGGAATATTTAGGCCAAAATTTTAGAATAAAATGATCAACTGTAAGAAAATATCAGTACATGTGTTTTTTGTGGCAATATCACAAGTTTTTTGTAGTCGGCAAAGCCGCAAAAGTATATAATGTAGTTGGCTAAATAAATATTGTTATGTTTTGTAATTGGGATGATTAGTTCCCGACTACTTGTTGATTGGCGGTTGGCATTTAACAGGGGCTGGTAGTGTTAAGTTCTTAACCAGGCCAGTACACTATTTTTGTTGTAGCTGGTTGAAGTCGGGATATCTACCTATCTCTTTGACATGATGTACTGATTGCAAATCTATTGCTTAATAATGAAAGATATATCTTTTGAACATGTTTAGTGACTTATATTGTTATATTTAAGGAGAGGGCGCAGGGAGGCATTTAAGAGGAATCTCATAGTCCCCGAAATATCCCTTATAGGGGACGAGGCTAAAAACACAAGGGGCGCATCTCTGGGGAGCATTGTTTTTTTTTTAAAAGAAAGCCATAAGCCCTGAAAATTTAATATTAGTTAAAAAATTATGGGGGTTTCAAGGTTTTTTTAATTAAAACAATTATTAAATAAATTTTAATTAGAATCATTCGAAATTTAAAATACCCGGACTATACCCTCAAATACATGATTGCTTGTTGCATGAGATATCATAACCTTAATGGAAAAATGGTGTCCAAAATACCCTTAATGCTAATATCCAAATAAGGTAAACACAGATTAAATAAAAATAATTGGAAAGATTGCAATATTGCAAAAATATATAGGCCAAAATGTCAAAATATAATGATGAAATGTGGGAAAATATCAGTCAATATGTTTTTTTGGGCAGTATCACAAGTTTCTTGTAGTCGGCTAAAGTACAAATGTAGTTGGCTAAATAAATATTGTTATGTTTTGTAATTTGGATGATTAGTTCTCGAGTACTTGTTGGTTGGCAGTTAGCAATTACCAGTGGTTAGTAGTCTTAACCAACCTGGTACACTATTTATATTGTACTTGGTTGTAGTCGAGATATCTACCTATTTCTTTGATGTGATGTACTGATTGCAAATCTATTGCTTGGTAATGAAAGATAAATCTTCCAAACATGTCCAGTGAGTTATATTGTTATATTTCTATTTTCTTTTAATGTACATTTCAGCTTACTTTTGTAACTAATTGAGATAGTAAACATTTTTCATCAAAATTGCAATTAAGATGGAGATTGTATATCTCGTGAGATTTTGTCATGATCTACTATTGTGCATTATAAACTATAGAAAAGAAATAATAAGATATGCATGGGCAATGAACTAGGAAAAAATACATAGGATAATTTGTATGGCATCCTTTCAACTCAAGGTATGGCAAAAAGAAAAGGCTTAGAAAGATGAGCATAGAATGAAATCCTAGGGTATACGTCAAGTTACATAAGTCCTTACCATTGAAATCATTATTTGTGTGAAGTCTTCAACCCATGATCATATGAATGGATGATTAGCAACTGGCTATATCTGATCACTTGCAAACAATCTCAATACTTCATCTTATTGCTTATGTTTTACTTGATGCTTGGATAGGAAAACAGTGAAATCTTATAAATAAGATGATTTTCCTTGAAAGGATCTTTATGTTGATCCTACAGCCCTAATTGATATGTACAAACTCTTTATCTCTATTTACTAACTACTTGGAAGTATTCGAGGTTTGTCATCCCTTGATCATATATATGTTTTATTGCTAGTTATCTATCATGTAAAGGATGGGGACAGCATAGTCTCCCTCCTTGAAGATGCTTGCCCACAAGCATTGTTAAATCACTTCTCCCTTATTTGTTTGATTGATAATTGAAGCAGCTTCTTGTGGTTTCATCCTCCTTTCTTATTAACTCTTTGGTGAATGGCATAGTTGTGGATCTTCTACATATCTTGCTAAGGATTCCCTTCAAGAATCAATGTGGCGTTGTGTCTGATTTGTAGCACTTGTAATTATGCGTCCAAAGCCAAAGAGGCTGCTGCTTGACATGAGTGAATCCACAAAGGATATGAAGTAGAAATAAAAAAGTGTTTGATGATGTCTTCAAATATTTAGCAATACCTCTTAAGTATCCATAATGTCGAATGGTTGCATCCTTTCATTCTATCCCTTGATTGCACGTCAAATGAAATGACTAATCAATGATTAGTTTGTCGATTCTCATACATTCTTTAGCGGTGAAAATGATATGACAATTGTTGATGTGTTGATTGATGTAGGCACTATTTAGTGCAATAATGCACCTTCTTGGCAACTTAACTAATCAATGATTGATTAACCACTGACTGCGGTCCTTCTTGTGGCGGCGATAGTGGTATTGGTTTGGTTGATTAGATACTAAATCTTGAATTTCTGATATTATAGCGATTATGATAATCACTCATACTATCCGCTAAATCTCCCTTGCTTAATATAAACATGAATATCCGATACTAGTTACTTCTGCTTCATCGATGTTAAGTTTTGCTGAATGAATTGCCAGATGTATCACAGTTCCTTGGAGTCTATGTGTTGATATAGGGTTATAAGGATCACTCTATCTTTCATGCTGTCCACCAAGTACTTCTCTTGCTCAATGAATATCCGATGCTATATGACATAAACATCATATTTGTTGATCATTGCTAGATCAATGTCGTAATTCAAATATGCTTCATAGTTCATACTACCTTCAGTACTATATTTGTCTTGAGAATATCGATGATGATCACTAGTGGTATGAAATTGCTATTCACTAAGACAATCATGGTGTATCGAGTGTTCCCATCTATATATAGACTTGCTTGATATTATTTTAGTTTAATATATGGATCATATTTTGAATATTTTCGATTATAGATTTGTCACCGATGTCATGCTGGATCAATTAAGATATTGCTAGCACAATAGTTCGATTTGTAACATGCATGATAATGATGTAATCAAATGTCTCATGGAACAACCTTATTGTCCAATATCATCTTCTGCTTAGTAACCAAATATCAAAATTATTTGTTTTAAGTTTCCAACCCCTAATCATATGAATGGATGAGTAGCAACTGGCCAAATCTGATAACTAGCGAATAATCTCAATACTTCATCTTATTGTTTATGTTTTACTTGATGCTTGGATAGGAAAATGGTGAAGTCTTATCAATGAGACGATTTTCCTTGATATGATCTCTATGTTGATCCTAAGGCCCGGGCTAAATTGCTAAGAATGTATTTGAAATTCTAATTGCTATGTACAAATTGTCTATACCTATATAGTAACTACTTGGAAATGTTCAAGGTCTGATACCCCCTGATCACACGTGTTTTATTTCTAGTTAGCTATCATGTAAAGGATGGGGACATCACATTAACTAATTTTTAAGGGGGGGTAAAAGTAAATATTGGAATAGATATTAAAGTAAATATAGACCACAAATTCCACAAATCCAGATATGTTGTTGGTTACGGTGATTGAAAGAGACCTTGGAAAGGTTCAAGAACTGCATACTAAAAAAAGACATGAGACTGAAACTTTATTTTAAAGGAAAACATTTTTGTTGAAACTATGATGTCATTTACTTGATACAAAGTAAGGGCATAGCTAGAAAATATAGGAAACAAAACATGAGTTCAAACAAGTGACTTATATTTTTAATTGCTGGTCGTGTTGGTGGGGAGGCGGCATTTTCCATTGTGTAGATCTGATATTGATCTGCCTTTACCATTCCACACTCAACCAATCAACTCATGGACGATACTTCACCCTAGCTTTGCTGCATTATATTCTATTGGTTTGTAGGATCTGCAGGGTTGGTGAAAGAGAAATTTTCAGTACTTGGTTGCATTTTAGGAATAGAGTATTAAACTTGTTCATTTTCATTGAGTAGTTCTACCTTCACTGCTCGGCACTTCCCATTTGTTTCATTGCTTGATTTCTATTAAGGACACTTTGGTAGGAGTGCCTTGGGAGGACAACCCCTTCTTCCACCTTGCTGATATCCAAGTTTGTATTCTCATTTTGAATTTTGCACTCGTGCAGATATCAAGCATGAAATATGACTCACAAAATGATCTACAAGATTAAATTTTATAAGCTTTGCTCCTTTCATGATTTTGAATGAGCTCTTTCAAAGAACTTTTCTGAATTGAGGTAAAAGGAAGAAAGACGTTAAAGGAAAATGCAGAAATAAAACCCAAGAAGATACCCCAAACTGAGATTACCAAATCTTCTATACCAAATTGTAAATGATAAATTTGTTTTAACTTTTTACTTTAAGGGCCTTGTATTCATGGGTGACATCAACCAACTGAAACTCTTTACCCACCAACAACATCACAATTGCAAGTCTTGTCCCAAATGAGGCATAGTTTCTTATCATTATAACTATCAAAATGAGCTTTAAAGTTTTTCTCTAGTAACCAACTTATTGTAAGGAGGTTCTTCATGACCCCAGATTATGAAATGATAATCAATTGATATTCAATTTTAAAAAAGGAGAGGAATACTCCTTAAATAGAGATTACATGCAGAGTTTCTAAAACAGAAACAAAAGACCGAAAAGAAACATTCTAAAAAAGAATTAACTACGAAATGGAAAGATCCTAACTGAATGACCATTATAGAAACATTACATAATTATTTTAACACCCTCCCTTAATGGTCATTTGACTAACTACCCTACAGAAGATTGACATAATCTGCAGGTTATTTGGCCATGAATACATAGAAGACTGCCCCCTTCTCTTTAGAACGCTCTGTGATATGAGCCTGCTGCTGAAACCCTCCCTGGTTCTACAAAACTTTTGGATATGACCAAGATTACCACAATCCTTCCAACCTCATGTTGGGTAACAAAGCCATATGTCCCTTTATCCAGAGATGTCGAGATCAGCTTAAAAAGCTTCGACTTTTGTTGACAAAACAATTGGCAAAAAACAAAAACCACAATTTTGTGGAAAATTTGTCAAACCCTCGATGTGATGCTGAAATCACACACCTTCATTTTTGTGGAAAACATGGTAAAAAACAAAAAAAAGCAACAAAAGACCACAATTTTTAGGACAAAATCATGCAAAACCCTCCTTAATTTTTATGGAAAAAATCATACAAAACCTTGTCATGGTTTTTTGTGGGAATAAAAATTAGAAAACCCAGCATGACTTTTTGTGGAAAAAATCAGAAAACCCATCATGACTTTTTGTGTAAAAAAAATTAGAAAACCCTCCATGATTCTTATTGAAAAAAATCTAAAAAACCCAAAAAACAGCATCAGTCATGGTTTTCTGGGGCAAAATCAGAAAACCCTCCAGCAAAGAAAGAACCCATGATTTGTGTGTGAAAAAATCGTGCAAAAAACAAAAACCCACGACCACATTTTTTGTTAAAAAAATTGGCAAAAAACTTCAAAGACTTTTTCAAAGGAAAAGCTTGAAACCCCATTGCTCCAAAACCCGAGTCGTTGTAGAAGAGCAAAAACCCATGATTTTTTAATTAAAATTTTGATTTAAAAAAACTTCTGGAAATAAATTCTAGGAAAATACCCACAAATTTTTTTAAGAAAATTGGTCAAAAAACTTAACGTACTCTGATGCCAAGAAATGATAATCGATTGATATTCAATTTAAACAAAGGAGAGGAAAAAGAAAACGAAAACCGAAAAGAATCATTCTAAATAAGAACTAACTACAAAAAGGATGTTAGCCGTGTATCGAACTTAGTCGGGTATGCGCCAACGGTTACTACCGTCGGTTAGTTACTTCCGTCGGTCGGGAACGGGTGGCGACGTTTGGTCGCACCATTTCGAGGTTTATATATACATTGTACTTACTAGTTGAAGACAGCATGATCCTATTGCTATTGTAAAGGTACTTCAGTACGGATGATCAATAAACACTCTATTTGATATACTTGTAATTCCTGTAACGTCTATGCATAACTAGGTTACCCCAGCGGGTAAACATTTGGCGCCGCTGCTTAGACGGACTCAGAACTGGATGGCGTACAAAGACAATGGGATTATCTGTTGACGAAATAAACCCCGAGGCAAACGATGCACATACGGAACTGTACGAAGGGGAGGATAACCAAACAAGGGAATTTAGAATTCTATTTCAGGCGGTGATAGAAACGTACGTCCATCGGGAAGCATACCAAGCGGAAGTCCCACAGAGTGCGGTGTGGTCTACCATCGAGGCTAATCCTGCAGCCAACCGTCTGTTAAACCATCTTCCACGGCTGTTGGCACAAGTCTCATTGGCACAACGCGCTCGTGTGGAGGAAAGTGCTCGGGAGGAACGATGGCAAGCCATCCTTCGAGAGTATCATGAACGGGAGCGTAAGCGACTTGAGGAGGAACGCGATGGCAAATGCCGTCGGGAATAGGCGTGTTTAAAGGTGGCTGAAGGAAGAAGGGACACAGTGGGAAAATAAGAATGACGAGGTCATTCATCTGAATATTGTAATAGAACCATGAATGAATAAAAAGTGTCCATTTATTTTGCAAACTTTTTGTTGATATTGGAGTAAAGAAAGCATTTATGCCCAATCAATTAAATAAAAATAGAAATTTAAAAAGGGATCTCGAAGGAGAACAAGCTCTCCGAAAGACAGTCCTCGACAAACAAGAAGCCGAGCGAAGGGAGAGGTTCAAGAGACGTGTCGAAAGACTGCCGAAGGAGGTAGGTGAAGGCGACAGTCAAGAAGAACCTAACCAGGACGGCAGTAGTGACGACGAGGAGCTCTTAGAGGAAACAACAAACTTGTTTGAGACCGTAACATTAACCCCAAGAACAGAAGCCAGAAGGAAGGCTGAAGAGGAAGCCGAACGGAGGGAGTACGAGTGTGGAGTTGCCGCCGAAAGTGTCTAAGTGACAGAAAGGCACCACAATCACATCACTCCCAGTGGTTCGGAAACATCAGTGAACCCAAAAAACACATCCGGAGGACCGATGCCGGCAGGACAGCCTGTGGCACAACCGGTACAACAAACACCTCCAACCCAACCAGCGCAGCAGTTGGTACAGACCAACCGCCCACCACCGAAGACCAATATGGCCGGTAACAAGGAGAAGTTACCAAAATTCCATGGTAATGGAAAAGAAGATCCCGTACGGCATTGCCGCACGTGCAAGACGATTTGGTCGGCGAATGGAGTCGCCGACCAGGACAAGCGGATGACACAATTTCTAGCAACCCTCCGAGGGGTAGCGATTGACTGGTACTCCGACCTAGAAAAAACATGAGTGACCACGTGGGATTTGCTACAAAAAGCATTCGAAAAAGAATTTAGGCTCCTCCGAGACAACGAAATCGTCTCGGAAATACACGGAACTAAACAAGGAAATAAGGAGACCGTACGGACTTATGGGCGACGGTTAAAAGAACTTGTCGGCAAAATGGAAAGTTAGCCAGCCGACGGCTTAAAGAAAAGATGGTTCGTAGAAGGACTACAGTCGCACCTCCGGAGGAAGATGAAAATAGTTCCTCCCACCTCTTATGATGACGCATATAACCGGGCAATGGACCTGGAAAG
>MU228302.1:982658-1000992 GCA_018584345.1 Thuja plicata
TCGCCGACCAATTGTCAAGAATCAAGTTTGGCGAGCCACCTGTGGGAGTAAACGACGATTTTCCAGACGCACATCTATTCCATATTGCCATACTCCCTAAGTGGTATACAAGTGTGGGAGAATATTTATCCACAGCGGAGTTTCCTCCGGACATGCTTCCAGGAGAAGGAAGGAAGTTAGTCCTTAGAAGCAGGACTTTTCAATTAATCAATGGATTGCTCTATAAAATGGGGCCAGATCAAGTACTAAGGCGATGCGTGATGGAGGAGGAAGTGCCAAGTGTGCTAAGGGAAGCCCACGAAGGACTAGCCGAAGGGCACATGGGTCCCGATACAACAGCAAGGAAAGTACTTCTAGCCAGCTTATGGTGGCCAACAGTATACAACGATGCTAGAGAATGGGTGGTGGGATGTGATACTTGTCAGCGTGAAGGAAAACCCCTTAAATGGGATTTTATGCCCCTCAATCCCTCCCATGCCCAGGAGCTATTCAAAAGATGAGGGCTCGACTTCGTGGGACCTCTAAAAACCAGTCGTGCCCAACGATGCCGATATATTGTGGTGGCCACCGAATACTTAACCAAATGGGTCGAAGCATGCGCCTTGGCAGATAACTCAGCATTAAGCACCGCCAAGTTCATCTATGAACAAATAATAACAAGGTATGGCATTCCAATTCAATTAACGAGCGACAGAGGTGGGCACTTTGTAAATCACATTATTAAGCTTCTAACCACCGAGTTCAAGATTTTCCATACACTGTCGAGTCCATATTATCCTCGGGCTAATGGCCAAGCGAAGGCAACTAATAAGATTTTAGTGGGAGTTATTTATAAATCTTGTGGAGTTGAAGGTGAGGACTAGGAGGAAAGGTTACCATTGGCTTTATGGGCTTACCGTACTTCTTACAAGGTAACCACAAGGCAAACACCCTTCCATCTTATGTACGGACAAGAAGCCGTGGTACCGGTAGAATTCATGGTTCCTAGCCTACGGATAGCCATTGAAAATAAACTAGGCGACATGGAGAGTCTGAGGGAGAGACTCTATGCCTCGAATAAGCTAGACGAAAAAAGAGCCATGGTGCAGTGGGCAACGAACATAGCGCAGCAGCAAAGGAAACTCTAGCATGACAAACACCTTCGAAAGATGTTGTTTACACCCGGCCAGTTGGTGTTGAAGTTTAATGGGCGGAATGAAATCAAACCCAGCAAATTTAAAGTGAAATGGCTAGGGCCATATAAAGTTCGCGAAGTAGCAGCAAATGGAGCGGTGAAACTATGGATACTTGATGGAAGAGAGATTCCCGATGCTGTCAACGACTCCAAACTGAAAGTCTACCACGAAAGGCACGAAGGCCGGGAGCGTCAAACCTATATCTTCGACCTATTATTAAAAATAAAATTTGATAAAAAAAAAAATTAAATTAAATTTTTAAAAAAAAAAAAAACCCGCACGGCGGAAGTTCACTGCACGGTGGCTCCACCGGACGGTGGGCGGCCAACCGTCGGGCACCTACGACTAGACGTTAAAAACAAAGCAAAAGGAGTAGTCACAGGTTTTCGTCATTACGCTAACCGAGACCTTCAATATACCTCATCATTGCCCTTCAGTATTTCCACCACAGACAAATTAAAGCCTGGCCAAGGTTAAAAACAAAGACGCCAAGGTTAACACAAAGACGCCGCCAATGTTTTCCAAAGACGTGGGAGGATACTGTGGTGGCATGAACAGGTGCCGAGAATAGTTTTTTGTTGTTTGTGTATTATGGTTTATAACAGGCCCAATGGAATGAGGGGAGGATGTTTTACTGGACCACGCATGGATTCTAAATATTAAGTGGTAATTCTGGGATGTGTGTTGAAACGGTTTGTTCTAGAACCGTTTCTCTTCCTTCATGAAGGATTTCACCGCATGCAATCACTGTTTCGCCATTCTGCATACAATAGCCCATCATGCGGCAGGACTAAAGTAATCAACACAAAACACTACACCACATGATGCATTCGCTGTTGTAGGAGACGGGAGCAGCGGAAGCAAACCACGCAGCAGTGGAAGGGAAAGGAAAATCACGCCGACAAGAAGAGAAAGGATGCAAGAAAAATACGAAATATACAAGGCACAAAGAGCAGGTTTGATTTAGCAAGCAGCCAAGAGGGACACATTAATAGTTGCAATTTCGCGACTATTGGCGGAAGTATAGCAAGGGTGCCTATACGATGGTTACATTTATTCCAAAAACCAGCAAACCCTAACCGTTTCTTAGCAAATAGTTATGGAATCTGCGGGGAAAAGGAGATGGAAGGCTCAGTTGGACGACAATTTGAACACGGAGAAGAAGGTAAGGGTTTTGCCCTCGGGAGTGCAGGTGGCCGGAAACATGGGAAAAGGAAAAGCTACGCAGAAGGAACAAGTGACTTATGAGTCCGTAGCGTTCGAAGGTCTCAATGGCTTGGAGTGCCGGAAATGGTGGCAAGACACACCGAACACAGATGAAGTAAAGAGGTTATTGAAGCACGCGGGTGTACATTGGGCGATTCAGATGCCCTTGTTTCCTGTTAAAAATTTCGAGCCCACATTGCGGGTAATGGTGAATACCTATGACAGGCACACACGGAAAAGTACATTTGAGTACAGGAAACACGTGGTTACGGTTTCTTTTGGTCTAGCAGAGTTCACTCGGGTGTTTGGCATTCTTAGACAGAATGGGCAGAAGATAGAAATCAAAAAGCATAAGATGACGAAGGAGCGGAAAGAATTCTGGATCCGCCGCATTTCTCGCATCCTCACCCAAGCTGAGATGGATTCTATAGTCCGGGCGACAGAGCCGTGGCATCAAGAAGGAGTTCGTCGCCGAGGGTCCATGGCAATGCATTTTGGATGTGATAAAGAGCAGACTGACCGGGGCCAGTAGGGCATTAGACATCGCCCTTCCACAGATTGTCCACATGAATGGCGTGATGAACGGCATGGTCTACGATTGGGCAACTGTGTTATTTGACAGAATGTACGAGTTCATGACTTTACAGCACCGTACATTCCACATGCCGCACCATGCCATTGGGTTGTTTCTGGAGGCTACTCTGACCATGCCGCTGGATAAAATGGAATTAGCACCTTAGGGAAAGCTGGCACCCGGCGAACCTCCTTTTTTTTACTGGAAATACTTGGACACCGATGGGATGCAAGTAGGGCAGAAGAGGCCACGAAGGGTCATAGAATCTGATCGGGAGGACAGTGGTAGAGCGACCACCATGGAGGGCAGTGACTCCAAGGCCGCAGAGAGTGATTCGGCAGGGGAGGAGGCCGTAGTAAGGTTTGCGCCACCTCTTTTATCATCTTCCGCCAAACTGGTTACCCACAGCGGGTAAAAAAAGGATCCTAACTAAATGACCATTATAAAAACATTACATAATTATTTTAATAAATTATACAAAAACCTTTATAAGTGAATCTTGACTAGCAAAGAAATATTCCAAATACCTTATGGCTTACACTTTATATGATGTACCATAAACAAGTGAAACATACCCACACGAAGTTGGTTGGTAAGATTATCAAACCATACTTGTTCTCCCATCATATTTCTAGACAAACCGAAATCGACATACCAAATGAGACTTTTGAAAGTGGAGGATCAGTCTCCACAACATACAAAAAATCTTCTTCACTAGAATCATTTGTCAAAGCATCATTCCCTTGTTTGTTTTTCTTTTACTACCGACAAAGATTCTTCTTCTTGTCCCCTTACGAATGTTTTGGCTTCCATTGGCTTGATTCACCATTGGCAAAGGAATTGTACCAATATTCTTGGAGATAGTGTCCCCTCTTCCCACAAAATAAGGCACTTCTTTGTTTTGAGTAGATGAAGTGCCTTGTTTGGGTTTTGATAAATTTGGCAGACCACTCTTGACATTCAAGTTGATTTCTCTCCTACTAAGATGTGAGGATAGAATTCTCTGACGAACCTGAGGTTTCATCATAAATTGTCTCCACTTGTTGAAGCAATTTCACCAACCACTCAAATAATAGCTTGTTGCTATCCACATTGAGTCGTGACAAACACACAAAAAGTATAGGGGTAGTACACTCAAGACAATAGCTACAAGAGATTCATCCATCATACTTTTCCCTTACATTTGCAATGTCCTCAATTATGCGTATCTTCTCGAAAAATATTTCAAACTTCCAACCATTTTACATTTCAAAATAGTGTAATTGACATTGCAAATGCAGGATCTGGTTCTTATTTTTTAGCTATCATAGTTGTTGTAACGTGAGAATGAATGTTATCTGAAACACTAAATTTAGGACAAACATTTTGGCCTTTCTTGACCTTATCAAACCTACTCTATTCATCTCTAACTTTTGTTAGTTTGGTGACTCCTTTAGAAATAACAGCCCACAAATCTTCAAACTCCAATTAAGTTTATACCTTGGTTTTCTAATCCTAATATTTATCTTCTTTCAAAAACTGAATCCAAAAACATCAATTTTGGAGCATTTCAAACCATTTTTTTTCCATAAAGTGAGGATTCCTTATTGCTCCAAAAAGGTTTTCTATATCCTTATTTTCCCCAACAATTTATAAGGACAATGTCGCAAATGTTAACACAACAAAAATACCCATATATGTGAATCAAAGACAATGTTTATACCGAATGTTGCAATGGCTTATAAATTTTTCAAAAACATTTTGTGTTCTTTTTCTTAAATATAATCCTCCCAAAATGTATTAACCTTTTTTTTAAGTGTTCTAAATAAAAGATATAATTTTTCCCTTTTTCATTATGATTTATTTTACAATAATATCATGAACTCGTAATTTTGAGCTTCTATGTGTATCAAAATATAAGCTTAATAGTGCTTCCAGAATTATTGTATTGAGTAGATTTCTTTTGGAAAGAGGGATATTAAAAAAGCTGCACCTTAATTCCAGATAATTATCATGCTGCTGCAAACTGCAGAACGAGAGCTGGGCAGAGGTGTGAAACTTGGATGAGAGAACAGAACATCTGCACTTATATATGACATTCATGTATTCTTCTGAGGAGACTTCCAATGTGATTTGCCTTGAACTTGTCAGAGATACAATGTCAGTGGTCACAGAGATGGGCAGTGCAGATCCAGATCTGTCCTAATCCGCCATCAACAAATTTGCACCAACATATTCACCCAGCATTGCCTTTGGAGGAATCAGATGCTGACTGCACCAAATGTTTTTCTTCACATGTTACCCCTATTGAATGCTTTTCGTAGGTCAATAAAATACTAGTGGAACCCACGCCAACAAAATCAGCATTAGCAACAGTTCAAAACATAGCAGAAAATAAGAAGCATTTTTTTCCTTTCATCTTACAAGAATATTCCTCTCCTCTGGATACCATATTGTGAATGTGTATAAAACATCAGGGCAGAATGAACAAATGATTATTGAGGAGCTGTGGCATTATATACAATGGATATTTAGAACTGTCCAAAATGACTAAAAAATCACAACAAGCTAACTCCATTACAGCTGACAAATATTGTCTTATTATAATGTAGTGCAATTATTCTATTAAATTGGCCACTCATGAGCATTTTAACCTGCATAATTAATATAAAATGTCAATTAGATTTTTGTTTGGGATAATTCCAATATATGGACCTCATTGAAAAAAAAGAATTACGCTTGTGAGGCATTCATTTTGGGATTAGTTATTAGTTTACAAAAATTAATAGCCATCATAGTAGAGCATAAGAAAATTAAATGCAAACAAAAAAATAGTATCCATAACAAAGCATATAGGATACGAAAAATGTTTAATTTTATAGCACAGATAGCACAATAAAAGAACAGATAACACAAAACACAAGACACGGTAGTTACCCTAGGAAAACCCTCCAACTTGAGGGGAAAAACCCAGCCACAATAATAAAAGTCTGAATATACAATGCTCACAAGCTGAAACAATAATGAATTCTCCTCTCAGTCTGCAGACGCTTAACCATCAGTAGATAGCATGCTCTCAACAATAATATTGAACCTGCAATATAAATATTCTTCACACAGAAAACTCTAATAATAACAATAGATGCTACTCACAATAATCACCACAAGGAACATAAGAAAAACGATAACCACAGAATTGATCACCTAAAAAACACTGCAAAATACGAACAGGAATACATCCTACTACAACACAAAAGACGGATGCTTCAAGTTAATCTATCGTTACACAAACGGTGTCTCTTTAATGTCTTTTTGTTATCTAACTCAACAGCCACGCAAAAGACAAACCCTTCATGGTAGTCTGCCGTGACAAATCAAAGGACTTTCGTTGCCCAAGAAGATGACTCTTCGATGACTTTGTCGTTTCTATTCAATGTCTCCATTGTATGGTATATGAAACGAATTGTCTGTTTGATACCTTAGACCATCATAAAATATCAAGTAATATCGCTGGCAACAAGACAAACAGCTGAGTATAACAAATGTCTTCAAAGAAACCTGCAATTATCGATGACTATCTCAAACAGAGACAGCTAAGAGAAATATGGGAGAAAGATATCTCTCGAAGCTACATCATCAACACTCCCTCTTAGCTAGGGAGCTATCTTTCAAATAATCCATGTCATGGAATCTCTCAACATGACAACGTCATGGATTCGCTCACATGACATCCACCATGGCTACTCCCATGTGTGGAAAGAAACATATATGCAAGCTCCTATCACGGAATCACTCAACGTGATGTCATCATGGAATCTCTCAACATGATGTCCACCATGGCTACTCTCATGTGTGGAAGGAAGCATATACACAAGTGCCCATCAAAACCACTCAACGTGATGTCGCCATGAATCTCTCAACATGATGTCCACCATGGCTACTCCCATGTGTGGAAAAGCATCATCGCTCAAGGGCTTTAACCTCATATTTCTTCATCTCAGAGAATATACATTTTAGAACGGAAACATATCTCAGGGCTTTCACCTCATATTTCTCCATCTCAGAGAAATATGCATTTAGCATATAAAAATAATCACGAATGCTAAGACTCCCTCTAAGCCAAGGCAACATTCTTCACAACTCCAAGCTTGTCTCGAAAATGTGCAAATTTCACCCCAGAGAGAGGCTTGGTGAGAATGTCAGTTGTTTGTTCATCAGTGCAAATATACTGGAGTTGAATAGCTCTTCTCAGCACCATATCTCTGATTTAATGATATTTGATCTCCACATGTTTTGTTCTCTCATGAAACACAAGATTCACAGAAAGCTTTACACAACTTTGATTATCACAATGAATCACAGTTGGCCCTAATGCTTGACCAAACAAACCTACAAGAAGTTTACGAAGCCACACTACTTCTCAAGCAGCTACACATGTTGCAATATATTCGGCTTCTACAGTGCTTTGAGCCACAGAAGTCTGCTTCCTGCTACACCAGGAAATCATGGAAGACCCCAAACTGAAGCAACATCCAGAAGAGTTTTTCATATTTGTTACACTCCAAGCCTAATTAGAATTAGAATACCCTTGTAAATTCACATCTACTTCTGAAGCATATCTCAAGCCATATCCAACTGTGCCACACAAGTATCTCAAGATATGCTTGGCTGCAACTAAATGAATTTGTCTTGGTTCACACATGAACTGACTAAGAGCACTCACTGCATAACAAATATCTGGTCTAGTATTCACTAAATACATCAAAGATCCAATCAGCTATCTATACATGGTAGAATTTACCAAATCGTAGCTCGTTGCAGCAGGTCTCAACTTCCAATTTGTCTCCATGGGAGTAGCCATGGACTTGCAATCCAACATCCCAAACCTCTTCAAGATATCTATGGTGTATTTACATTGACTAAGAATAATCTCATTGGGTCTTTGCCACACTTCCAGTCCTAGAAAGTAATGCATGACACCAAGATCCTTCATCTCAAACTCAGAGGTTGAATCTTTCTTGCATTTAACAATGAGACTATCATCTCCAGTAAGAAATAAATCAACATAAAGAACCAGAATTAAGATTTTATCATTAACTAACTTGAAGTAAAGATTTGAATCTACATCATTCTTGGAGAATCCCAAGCTCAACAAGTATTGATCAATCCTTGCATACCATGCACGAGGTGCTTGCTTAAGGTCATACAACGCCTTCTTCAATCTGCATATATGAGACTCCTCATGTATCACAAAACCATCTGGCTGTTCAATAAACACTTCTTCAGTTACACCATTAAGAAATGCAGTCTTTACATCCATTTGAAATAGTCCTGATAGATGTATAACGAGCTACAAGAGCAAATTTCTCCTCATAATCTATTCCCTCCTTTTGAGAGAATCCTCTTGCCACAAATCTTGCCTTGTACTTCTCAATACTTCCATCAGCTTCATGGTTGATCTTGTAAAGCCACTTGCAAGACACAACTGATTTTTCTTTAGGCCTTGGTACGACATCCCAAACATCATTCTTGATGATAGACTCATATTCTTCTAACATGACATCTTTCCAAACTTGTTGATCAGATGTTTGGTCAAAGCTAGAAGGCTCAATCTCAATGATATGACTCATTAATGCCAAATTTTCTGAAAATTGTTGTGGTTTCTTTCTTTCTCTAAAAGTGCCACGAGGAGCTGCATAATTGTCTACCTCTTGCATTGTTTGTCTAGCCCATAGAGGTCTCTTTCTACTTGTAGAAATGTTACTTAGCTCATCAATAGGTTCTATGGGATCAGCTGAATCAAAAAGCTCTTTTGGTTCAGTGGACTCCCTCTGAATCTTAGGAGAATGATCAGAATAAATGTCCATATTTTGAGGTATCTCTTGTTCTTCATTGTATATCTCTAAGAAAGAAATTTCAATCTTTTAAAAGCAACTTCCTCTTCAAAAGATACATCCCTGCTGATCTCAATTTATTTCTGCCCTGGAATGTAAATCCTGTAGGCCTTAGAAGACTCATTGTAACCTACAAATATACCTTTCTTGCCTGATGATTCTAGTTTAGATCTTTTTTCTTTAGGTACATGAATATAAACAAGACTACCAAAAATCCTTAAGTGACTAACTTTGGGTTTAATACCTGTGAAGCCTTCTTCAAGAGTCATTTTCTAATATATTATGAGGACTCTAGTTCTGAATATAAACAACAGTTCTGGAAGCCTCTGCATAAAGAAAAGTTTGTAAATTTTGATCATGAATCATTGCTTTGGCTGCCTCAACTATGGATCTGTTTTTTTCTTTCGGCAACTCCATTTGCTGGGGGTTGTAAGGGACACAGAACTCCCTCTTAATCCCTGCCTCAATGCAGAAATTTTGAAAGCCTCCAAAAATATACTCTCCATTATCAGATCTCAAAAACTTGATCCTTTTTCCAGACATGTTTTCAACTTGGGCTTTGAATTCTTTGAATCTACACAGTACTTCTTCAAATTCTTTAGATTTCAAGAAATAAATCCAAGTCTTTCGAGAATAGTCATCAATAAAAATTACATAATACCAAAATCCACTCAAAGAAGCCACAGACATTGGTCCACATAAATCAAAATGAATCAGATCTAAAATACCTTTTGATCTACTTCCACTACTTAGAAAAGAACTTTTAACATTCTTACCATGTGCACATCCTTTGCATATGCCATCATGATCCTGACTGAGCTTTGGTAAACCAGTTACCATCTTTTCCATGGATGAAAGAGCTTTGAAGTGTAAGTGACCAAGTCTCCTATGCCATAGTTCACTTGAATTGATGGAGTCATGCACTAATGCTTGAATTGGACGAAGAGAAAGTTTGTATAGACTCTCATGATGAACACCAATCACACAGGCAAAATTGATACTAGAGTTCTTTGGCCAAGCAAGAACTTTTCCTTTAGAAAATGCAACTTGATACCCTTTGTCCTCTAATGCTGAAATTGAGATTAGATTTCTTTTGATTCTTGGAACAAATAAAACCTCACTCAAATGAAGAGGGATGCTAGAATCTAGTTTAAGAGAAGTGGCTTTACCACCTTTTACTGAATAACTCGCATCATCTCCAATTATTACTTGTCAATTGGTTTCTCTTTTTACCAAATCAGAAAGATGATCTCGATATCCTGTAATGTGACATGAAGCACCACTATCAATCAACCAAGTGTCGTTGTCAGTTGAAGAGGCCTCTCCAAATCAGTGATGTCATCCTCTATATCATCCAAATCAATTGGACCGCCTGCTACTTCCTATGTCTTCCTTATGCACAACCGAAGATTATATTGCATAAAGACAAGGTCATTGAGGTATTTTTGAGCTAGCCTGTTCCTCTTCTTCGTGTGGATGGCCTCAAACAGCTCCAATTGCGCTCACAATTGGATGAACTACAAGGCTAACATAAGATTCTGAGAGCAAATTTTTTGAGATTTGGGATATTTCCACCCCAGCTTAGCCACCAAACATATGCAAAATAAAAATATTGAAAAGTTAGAAAGCAAAGAGAAAAGCGAAAACACATTTTATCAATTTATCAATTACTTTAGACCCCAAAATCCAAATGGCAAATGTTATACCTGGGGTTTGAGTAGCGCTTCTTCTCTTTGCCAGCTCTAAAGAGAATAGATTACCCTTTGCTTCTACATAGTTTTGGAGTTTGGCCACAACGAGGTCTCTCTCATGAACCTTGGGTATCATCCTCTGAATGCATGCAGTGACGCCCTCTGTGACCTCTCCATTAGGCTCTGAATAAGAATCATCGAACCTAAAACGGGGGTTGAAGAAGTACCCTATTGCATGAATGTGTTGGTGGAGCTGATTGTTCCACCTCCTATCAATAATTTCCCAAATGGAATCAAATTTGAGTCTATCCCCCTTTAGTATTTTTTTATACTCTTTGGCCCTATCCATAGCCTCATAAAGATACCCTATTAGGGTTTGATCCCCATCTATCATCCGCAGAACTCTAACCAGGGGCTCGAACACCTACAATTGAAAAATACAAATTAGTAATTACAAAAAGATTAATTAATGAAGTTAGTAAGTTACAAATTAATAATAAGAGACTTGAATCAAGAATAATTAAAAATTCAAGTTTCGAAGTTACCTTCACAATCTCTGCAGCCTTTTGTGTAAAATGGTTGTTGAAGACTATGCATGCGACAAACTCTCCTTCAGCCTTCTTTGAATATGGTGAGCCTAGGCATGCTTGACTCAAAAACATTTGTTTCAAAGAGCCAATGCACAATAATGCTTTGTACCGTCAAGAAAATCGTTGCAAACCTTGTGACACCGGTTCTCACCAAATTTGTCCATGAGTGTGCTCTCTCATCAAATGTAGAACCCGAGGGTGATTGTAAATATATTTTCTGATCTGCCTTGCATTTTCCACAATTGGAGTCACCCAATCAAGTTTTCCTATATCCTCCAAAAGAAGGTCTAGGACATGCTACACAAGGTGTCCAAAAAAGAGTGGGGTACCTTTCTTGGAGGATTTTACCTACAATTGCACATATTAATATATCATAAATTGGCAATTGCAATTGATCTTTCATCTTCCAGTACTTGCTTAAATACTATTCAATTGACATAGTAGAAAGTTAGAAACTAAAAAGGGAAGTTGAAAAGTGGGGTGCCTTTGTTAGAGGATTTTACCTGCTGACACATGTTGTTGCATTATCTGTGATGATTTGCACCACATTCTCTACACCCACCTCCATGACAATGAGCTCCAACATTCCAGGGAATGTATTTGCATTTTTCACCTTATTGGATGGATCAACGGTTTTCAAGAACACCACATTGTCTTTGCAACCAGCCAAAAAATTAATATAGTGGGGATTTTTTCCATCTGTCCACCCATCAAAAAGAATGGTGCAGCCATATTTTCTCCATTGTTTTATTTGGTCCTCCACCAATTCTTTTGCCCTATCAACCGTGTTTGTGAGCAACCTACAAGAACAAAGTGAAATTAGGTCTCAATACACAATTTTGATTTAATAAACAAGAAAAACAATTAAAATTTAAAAATGAAATCAAGTGGACTATTTACTAACCTCCCACCCAAATCCTTGCAAGAAGCAGCCTTGTACCCTTTTCCTGAAACTGTCATTGCGGTCACCAAATTTAGCCAATAAGGACTCTCTGCCACATTCAATGAGATGTTGAAATATCAAAAATCAGCAAATGCAATGTCTGTTTTCTCATGTGCCTCCTTATTCCCTCCAGTGGCCTCTAATGATAGTTGTGCTCCAAGTGTGTTCCTGAGCATAAAATAACTGCCTATAGGTTGTGTCCCTAATGGTGATGTAGCAGCATGCACTCTACTAGAGGAAGGAGAAGCAGTAAAAGAGGGGGTGCTCATTTTGCGGATACACAGGCCACGATGAGAACCCACTATGCTCTGAAGTGTCGCTTATTCTTCAATGTCAATTGGAGCACCTTGAGATTCGGCTATGGCTGCCCTTGTAGCTAATTTTGCCCTCTCCCTTTGCAATTTTTTCTTCACTAGCTGCAAGTATGGCATTAACAAATCTTTTTATCTCTTCTGTGGTTTTTTGACATTTTCTAGTATCATGTTTGTCAATGCCTACAAGGTGGTATTTTAGGCGGTTTATGCCTCCATGAATTACTTTCTCACATTTTATGCAAATCACCGTCCCAGGGTCTAGTCCTTCATAGGCATACCTCCATGTCTTATCTCTAGCACCTTTAGGATGGGTGTCTATATATCCAGAAGGGCATGGTTCTAGTGGCCAATCATTCTCTGAAGCTGCCATGATGAATTAATAGTTAACTGTTGACCTACACATAGAAAGTGAAAAGACAATTAATATTTTAGTCAAACAAATAAGCAAACTATCTAAATTAGTTTCAATAATTTTAGACATCATTCAAAGTTGAAAAATAATAATAAAAAACTACTAGTGTAAAAACCAGATATTCTTCAAAACAAATAGTGAAAAATTCAACAAAACTTGTCAAAAGTAGTGTTAAATTGTAAAATTCCCAAATTAGTGGCAACTATTCTCATAAATAAACCTCAGGGAAACATTGCAAAAAAAAATTCCAAGAACAATTTGTGACTGGATTATACCATTGACCATCCAGATATTTATGTAAAACCATTTCAACTGACTCCATACAACTGAAATTTAATGAATGAATTCATGTAATATTCCATTCTAATGTCAGAATTAAGAATGCAATCTATAGTGGAAGAATATCTTCATTCGGTTATAATACTGAAATTATACGTGCACCTGAATCTGTCTTGCAACAGTCAAACGTGGCCTCTATGTCTTTTACTGGAGACTTTATGCACTTTGGTGTAATGTATTATTCCATGGCGTATGAATTCTGTGTATAGTTGTTGTAACCGTCAAACTCTGTGTCTTCCGCTGATCATTATATACGAATATATAGGTAGATGCCAGCTATTCATCTTGATTCAGTTCAGTTTCCATTCGATGTCTTGCACAGGGCCCGTCCAAAGTAGAACAGACTGCTCCATGACCCGTGTCCTCCTTGCCCGACCCGACACGTTGTATGCTCACTGCTTTCAGACGAGAACACCACCAATTTCGTTCAACGTCCGTGGAAAGTGATTACGGATTAATGTCGAGAATCACTAGTATTTTCCAGATACGTCCAAATTCCTTTTGTATTCATATGGGTTTAACGTGGACGTTTGCTGGAATGTTCTGATTCCCACTTCTTGTCTTGACTTGCTGCTGAATACTTCGTAATGATGTGTACCACTCCTACGAAGCCTAGATGCCAGCGCTAGACGACCCAACTTCACGCCAGGGAACCGCTATGACGTTTGTCTTCGCTGGGAGTATTCTGTAGTCGGATTGTCTCCACCCAAGACGTCTTCTATTACCCGCTTATAACTCCACTAGGCCAAACCAAATCTGACGAAAGGAATTGTTATTGTCTTCACACACGTTCGATTTCAAAGATCTCCAAAATGTCTTCAAGCATCCCTCCATCCGCTCGACAATTCCATTATATGGGAAAGGATTCCCGTGTAATAACTTCTTCGAAATTATAACTAATAATTAAATATTAATTATTAATTATTTAATATTAGTATATAATTACCAATATTTAAATAATTAATATTATTAGTTTATATCATAAATCTTGAAATCCGGGACATTACATAAATCTTTTTCTAATGATTCAAAATCATTTCTAACTACTTAGGAATGATTTTGTATTCAACTAGATGCAACAAAAAATAACTAGAATATTTTAAAAAAACATAGAAACAAAATCAAAAAACCTACCCGGGAATGTGATTTCTCTTCAAAAACCACTTGAAATCTGCTTGAATCCACTTCTAATCAATTGCAATCAGCTACCAAGGGCTTGGAAGTCTATTTTCTCCCCTCACTACCCAAATACAAGCAACTAAATCATAAAAATGACTGACTGGTGTTTTTTTGCCTTAAGTGCTAGTGTTTTGACGCGTCCGAGTATTTAACACGGACTCACTGAGTTTTTGTGGAAAATTCGACAAGTACTCGGCAAGTTTTCCACAAAAACTCGACAAGTCAACCCTACGAGTGGAAGTGGCAAAAACTCGCCACGCTGAAAAACTTTGCGAGTTTTTAATACTCAACGAGTATGCCAACTATGAGAATCATACAGATGAGAAGAAAATAAGAAGACTTTACTGACTTTGAATGAATCTGATCGCTGAACTTGATTAAACCTGCTCTGATACCATGTTGATTTTTATAGCAGAGATAGCACAAATAAAGAACAGATAACACAAAACACAAGACATAGTAGTTACCCTGGGAAAACCCTCCAACTTGAGGGGAAAAACCCAGCCGCAACAAAAATACTACTTTATTTAATAATAATAGAAGTCTGAATATACAATGCTCACAAGCTGAAACAATAATAAATTCTCCTCAGTCTGCAAACACTCAACCATCAGTACATAGCATGATCTCAACAATAATATTGAACCCGCGATATAAATATTCTTCACACACAAAACTCTAATAATAACAATAGATGCTACTCACAATAATCACCACAAGGAACATAAGAAAAACGATAACCACAGAATTGATCACCTAAACAAAACTGCAAAATACAAACAAGTATACATCCTACTACATTACAAAAGACGGTGCTTTAAGTTAATATGTCGTTACACAAACAGCGTCTCTTCAATGTCTTTATGTCCTCTAACTCAACAACCACGCAAAAGAGGAACCCTTCATGTTAGTCTGTCATGACAAATTAAAGGACTTCCGTTTCCCAAGAAGATGACTCTGTCGTGTCTATTCAATGTCTCGATTGTATGGTATATGAAACGAACTGTTTGTTCGATACCTTAGACTGTTGGAACATATGAAGTAATATCACTGGCAACAAGACGAACAGTTGAGTATAACAAATGTCTTCAAAGCAACCTGCAATTATCTATGACTATCTCAGACAGAGACGGCTAAGAGAAACATGGGAGAAAGATATCTCCCGAAGCTACATCATCAACACTCCCTCTTACCTAGGGAGGTACCTTTCAAAATATCCATGTCATGGAATCTCTCGTGTATCCAAAAATAAATGTGTATCCAGAATTAAATGTGTATCCAAACAAATGTGTATCCAACAAATCAAACATAGAATGACATAAATATTTGCGCACGCCCTTGATAATTTAATTTATAAATACCTCTTCAGCAGGAAATACACCTTTGACCTTTGCAACATATTCTTTTCGCACTTTCCCAGCCTCAATCTGCAATGGGATATATCACCATGCATTAATTAATGCCGTAAAAAGATTCAAAATCTATGGATTGCACTCTATTAAATGTGAATAAAACCTGTAAATCAAGACAAAACATTACAGACAAATTCAGCCATGTATGAAATGAGAGCATAAAGTAACATATATAAATGAACTTTTGCAGCTCAGAAAGATTTCAATAAATGTAGCAATCATTAATGTATTTATTTAGTATAATATAGGTACAGATGTGAATCTTGTGATTTTAGACCCTTATTCATTAAAGATAACTAAAGCCATTTTTGCAGCCCAAGCACCTCCTCTTCAAAATATTTATTTGACCGAGATTTGATCAGTAGACTAAGTCTGAAAAAAGGATGTCCTACTCCAAGATTTGCAATCAATGCAAAAGGTTCTAGATAAAGTTCATGGCATTGCTTTTGTGTGTTTTCAGCAAGGTTGCATGGATACGAATACAGATACAAATAAGGGTTCGGTATCGGATACGAATACAGCCATTTTTTAAGACCCCCAATAGGGATATGGTTGGATATGACATTCATAAAAAATAAATATACATATATTTAACACAATTTTCTAAGTTATTACAGGATATTTTCATTACTTTACAAGCAATATAGACATATAATTTCATCATACATAATAATTAGTTGATTTAAATATTTACAATATTCAAAAAATGGTAGTTGCTTTGAAAGATACCGCAAAAAATGGGTAGCTGAAATAGAAAAAAAATTTATTTGTCTTCCTCATTTGGTGTAGGTTTTTGTTTATACCAACTAAAAAAAGTTGCATGATTGAAAGTTTGTTTTAAATTAGGGAAGTTTTATGCAAATTTTTTTAAAATCAAATCACATAGTATTTGGCAAAATCGGAAAATTAAGGATTTTTAGGCATATGTGGGTAGGGAATCCAATGTGTATCCATGTCACATCGTATCAGTATCTGATACGGATACGGGGATACACGCGCATGAGGAAGGTCAAAGGAGTTTCCAGCTACTCCGGTTTTCAGTTTGTCAAAATTCCAAAGAAATGGCAACGTCATAAAAACTAACTTACCGGTTCTACTATGGATGCGGGCATTGGGTACAATGGTATGGCATTTTTCTCTTGGAAACGAGTACGGGTTTCACTTTTTATATATAACCTCATAATTGCAAATAAATAGAATACTAGAATGCCTCATATTTATAATTTGCAAAAACAAAAATGCTCATAAATTGATAATTCAAGCATTTGTCAAATCAAAATATCATTACACAATGAAAATTCAAAATACAATCAATATTTAATAGTCTTCAAATTGTTCTTAATCAAAAGCATCAAAGGCAACATTTGGTCCAATTTCATTTGAACCACAATAAATTGGAGTGCCACTTTAAAGACTTCAGCAAGCTGTGCAACTATAGCATCAAAATCAGCATACTCAAGACTTTGATCCCAATTCTTTGTCACACCTTCACTTATTCAGGTGTCTTGTAACAACCCACCCTACTTTTGTTTTTCTTGCAATAAGGAAAATGTATTTGCAATGTCTTCAACACTTTCTGATCATCAAGATCCCAGAGTGGGCAAGGTGAGAGCATACAGTGCTTCCAAGTTGCAACCACAAATATTCTAAACAAATGCAATTACAAAATGCTATGGTGGCAAGCCAACAAAAATACACAAACAATTGAGCCAGCCTATTAACACCTCTTCAACGGGCTCTGCAAAATGATATGCAGGCAGCAGAGCCAGCCTTATCAACAGCTCTTCGGCAGGACTGTGTGAATGCAATGCAAGCCACTAGCAGAATGTCTAAGCTTGACTCAGACCAAAATGGTTGATAATGCCAGTATGTTCAATGCCAAAATGAGCTGAATGAGATGCTATAGTGACTGGCAGTCTGGTTCAATCTTCCAATATGAAATGCATAAATGATAATGAACCTCTGGTGGTAATACCATCTGAGGTCTAAAAGATGGATGTGAATGCATTATAAATTAACATGATATGAAATACATTGCTGAAGCAAGTTGAAATAATATTCTGATTAAAAGAGCAGACTGCTGTTACAACACAAATTAGCCCAGAAAATGCAAGCTAAGCATAGAAAATCACTCCCACAATAGCTCAAACACAAGCAACTGAACTATACTTCAAGAGATGATATTTGAAGCTGATGTAAAAATGATTACACACTGGACTACTGATAACACTGTCAAATCAGATCTGGTACAAACTGAAAGACACTGCAAACTGTTAGCCGTGTATATGACTTAGTCGGGCAGGCCGACGGTTACCACCGTCAGCCCGTTACCTCCGTATGTGGGAAAGGGTGGCGACGTTTGATCGCACCGGTTCGAGGTTTATATATATGCTGGTACTTTGTAATTAAGGCATCATGTTCTGGTGGATACAATGTATGTACTTCAATAGAAATATGAATAAAAGAACTTCCATTAAAGCATTCTTGTAATCCTGTCTTATAAAGTCTATGCGTGAACCTGGTTACCCCAGCGGGTAAACATTTGGCGCCGCTGCCTAGACAAACCCGGGCCTGGATGGCGTGCGGAGACAATGGGATTGTCCGTTGATGAAATAAACCCTGAAGC
>MU228302.1:1010630-1030772 GCA_018584345.1 Thuja plicata
ATGTTCTGGTGGATACAATGTATGTACTTCAATAGAAATATGAATAAAAGAACTTCCATTAAAGCATTCTTGTAATCCTGTCTTATAAAGTCTATGCGTGAACCTGGTTACCCCAGCGGGTAAACACAAACAACACTATATGGTGATACAACAATGCCAAAATGAAGGAAACGTATCCAAAACTGAAACAACTGATAAGGCAGTCCAGATTGCTACTAAAAACACCCAGACGCACTAAAATATATATTATATCAAACTGATAAATATTTTCAGACATGCACAGGTCTTAAACAAAGTATTTTGTTGCTAGTACAGAATAATGGCTTACAACCCAAGAGAAACACCATAACACTCATAGACACATTCCTTAAATGCCAAAAGGGTCAGCAGGATTAGTCATACAAAACACTTGAATATCGGAAGCATGGTTTGAAAACTCTTGGGACTTGCCATGACTCGTGAGTCTCGTGGCTAGCCGAGTCAACTCACCACGGATTCACGAGCCAAGTTCTGGCAAGTCCAAGTCAAAGACTCACAAGTTTCTAGGAAGGACTTGCAAGTTTTTAGGAAGTACTCCCGAGTTTTTAGGAAGGACTCACGTGTTTTTAGAAAATGCCAAAAACAGACTTAAAACCCCTTTATTTGCTTTTTCTTTGCCAAATTCTAGCCAAGTTTTTTGCCGAGTCCCGAGTCGGAGTCCTATTTTGGGCTGCAGAGTCAGAGATTTCAAACTTCGATAGGAAGCAACCAGCGAAGGATTGAACATGCCTGGTAGATACAGATATGGCCTGGCATGTAGAATATTATGGCCCCAGTCAACAATAAACCCCTCCAAAAGGTGTACACTCTGAAGAACGCAATCACACCAACTTATCAAAAATGATATGAAACATTGATGTTGAAAATTCAAAGCATAACAAGAGAAATGGGTTCAACAAATGAAGAGCTACGGGCAGCATAACGAATAGTATGACCCTTGTCCAAACCTCCACCAAATAACACCAAACACTCTAGCATATCAAAATACATCAAAAATATTAATCTTTCAGCAAACTGGAAAATCTTTATTCGCAGCACAATTGTGACTTCGGAATGAAATCACCAAACCCACCTAGGAGATTATTGATCCCTAAAACTAATATTTCTAGATGGTTTTCATCCTTAAGAAATATGAGAAAAACTCGAGTCTCGCTTAGAGAAAATAATAAATAGGCAATTCCTAACTCTTTTTGTCCATAGCTCCCACCTTTTATAAACACTTTCAGTGAATATGATATTAACAATTCTTTTTTGCTCTAAATTCAAATCACTATTTTTAAAACATTTTAAAGTATGCAAAAAGATCCCCCTTGATCCTAATACCTCCATTTCGACACAACTTAAGTTACTTTTTAAATAATTAATAAAATCTATCAATATAAAATATAAGAAATAGCTTTTGAAAACTTAATTATTTAAATTATTTCCCCTTTTTGAATGCCAATCAACTTATGAGAAACTAAGGGAAATAAGGTAATGGCCAAACAATTGCATATGCATGAGAAGGGAGCATTGTAGTCCTCCCTCCCCAAGATCACTTGTCCCCAAGCAATTGCAATTAAAGATGCTCCAAAAAACTTCTCTACTTCCAACGTAGCATCCTCAACTAGAAGATTTCTCCATCTCACCAGATACTCTTTGATTGTCCCATTCCTCAACTTTCTTTTTCTAAATTCAATAACTGCCACAAGAATCAAGATGAAGTTCCCTTCTTCATCCAAGGGAGGTGACTCAATAGAAGCAACCACATTGCAACCCGGTGCCTTCTTAAGGTAAAAAACATGAAATAAGCCACTTCTCTAACTCTCTTTATCACCTTGAATAGACCATAATATCATGGCTTAAGCTTCTTAACACTGTTATTTTTAAGAGTAGAAAGTCTATAGGATTGAAACCTCAAATACACCATAACATTTACCTAAAATGGGTGCTCAAGTTTATGCTGATAAGCACACAACTTTTGTTGATTTGTGCAAGCTAGAGGTTGTCTTTCAATGATTTTAGGACATCTTGGCTCTGCTGAAATAACTATTTGGCTCTTGGTACTCTACTGTCACAAAACAAAAGGTCAATGAAGTTAGGAGCTTCTATCCGTATAATGCCATAAATGGTGACATTTTAAAAGACAAATGATAGAAAGTATTATAACCATATTCTCCAATATGAAGCCATTTTATTCAAGCCTTCTACTACCTTGAAACACACTTCCTTAGATAGCCTTCTTTTGACTTGTTGACACTTCCAATTCATCCGTTTCTGGGTGATGACTACTACTAGCAGTTAGTTCTATCCCAATCAATCTAAACAACTATAAAAAAATTAACTCAGTTCCTATCACTCACAATGTTCTTTGGCAAGCCACGCAATCTAAACACATCTTTGAACAATAAATCAGCAAACTGTGAAGCTCTAAAATCTGAGGAAATAGAAAAGTGTGCAAACTTTGTTAATCTATCAACATATATGCAATCTTTACCTTGTATCTTAGGCAACCCAGTGATGAAGTTCTAGTTTCAGTGATTATACCAGTTGTTTCAATAGCAGATTGACTAATGATTTTATCTTTATAGATGGAATATACAGTAGTACAAACTTTTAAATTTCTGGTCACTTTCTGGGATCTTGTTGGAGAACAAAGGTTGTACATAGCTAATATGTTACTGAAATTTTGAATATATACTGGTTTATTTAGGCCTCTATGTTAAACTTGATTATTTTTTGGAATTGGTTAATTGCTGCTATAATTTTCTCAAAGCAGTCTGATTAACTACGCTTGCACGCTCTTAAGGGCTTTGCCCTGTAAATAGCTCACAAATATTTTACTACTCAAAAAGGACCCATCAATTTTACATACAAAAAGTAAGTATAAATTGTAGAATGGAAGAAAAAAAAAATGTGGCACTTGGAGGCAAATATTTGCAGAAATGTAAATTTTCATGAGGACAAACCCTCCTGCAAACCGATGGAGGAATGTGTGATTGCAAGATGAGCAAGCAACTGGACAAGAGAAGGCCTCAAATAGACAGATGTGGTAAAAGGTCATCAGATATTCCTTCTTTCACTACAGGGGCAAATGAAATCCCCTTAAATGGAAGATCTTTGAGGAACTAGGGAGGGAACCACACTCGGCAAAACAAACAGCAGAGACCCCAACGGTCAGGAAAGAATGGGAATGGGTGGTTTGGATATAAGGAGGTTCCAAGGAAGGGCACAAATCAGGGTTTTGAATAGAAGAAGATCAGTAAAGAAATGGTCATTTTGTCAAAGATCATAGCATCAATCATGGAGCGGTACAGAGATAGAACCTTAATCGTAAAATTGTGTGGGGAAGAAGATCAAATGAGCTACATTACAGCCTAGTGGAGGAAGCAGTTTGCAGATCAGGTAATGTGAAACCTCTGTCCAATGGTTCTTTCTTCATTCAATGTATTGACTTAAGATTAAAGGAAGAAATATTTGGGAGGCGACAAAATTTTTTCAAATGGCATACTTTTCTTAAAATTGAATGGGTACCGGATTTCAATCCAATGGATTATAAATTTAAGACAACTTGTCTGGGTAACATTGGAAGAAGTTCCAATCAAGTATTGGAATTTTGAAGCCCTGGTTGCGATAGGTGATGCCCTAGGCACATTCATGGTGGGTTACTTGTGTTTGCATAGTTTCTACATATCCACACTTCATGTTGATTAGTAGTAGTGTTTAGTTGAATGGAAGATATTTTGAATATTTCTTTGGCAAACTCACTTAGACCAAACCACTAGCTACTTGTTGATTGTAAGTATGCCTTGCATGGTCGAATGGCATAATTATGACCTTTACTTTGATTATTGCTTGCACATTGATATGCATTGATGGATGGTGTTAATGAAATGGTGATAGTTTGAACATCATACATCTACCTTAGGAGATGACACTAACTTGGCTGATGTCGATGGCTAAACCAAGTCTAGTAGAGTTCCAAAAGACATTCACAATTTCTTGCATTCTAAGAGTAGAATAGTTCTCCCAACCCTTATCAAGTCAAGTTGATGTCCATCGAATGAACAACATAAGTCCCTTTGTGATAACCAGCATATCACATCATAAAACTGAGTGAAAGTCCAGAATAAGAAGAAACCTTGAGGTTGTCTCGTTTGATCACACAATCCATGTACATTGTTTAGCATATGAGCATCCTTATTCAAGAGAGAGTTGGAGATTTGGTGTTTCATCTTGAAATACTAAGTATTCAATTTTGCATGTTGTAGTGGAACAAAACTCACATCAATAGCCCCAAGACAAGATAAGGGCTTGGATCTGTAAACTTTGAGGGAGCCTATCAAATGGTCTCTAAGCGCTTTGGTTTGCCTCCAATGTCTTCTCCCTTCTCGAAACTAAAGTAATAATAAGATCAATCTTAATATTATAAATTATAAATAGCTAAGGAATCCAATTACTTAATTCATTAATAAATGTATAATCTTCTCTACCTTGTGCTATGTAATAATATAAATGTTGGATCTTTATATTTTTGTCAATTTAGGTTAGGACAAAAATATTAAATTTGGGTTAAATCTAGTAATGGCTGAGTCTAAACCTAGCAGGGGACATTACAATTGGTATCAGAGCCTTTATCCTGTCATCGTGTTAATGCATCAAAGCCAAAGGGCACAAAGGACCTTAGAAAGGGAAAGAAGAAAACTAGTAACAAAATCTAACCCAAAACAAAGCAATACAATGGATGAACCAACAAGTGAGGAGATGAGGACATTCGTGGAAATAACAACCAAGACATTAATGGAACAAAATGAAAGAGCCCAAGTCCTCATGCAAGCCTTGCAAAACATGAATACTTAAATCAACGATCTTAGGTCACATCCTGGTGGAAGGGACACTAGTGCAAATCAATCAAAAAATAATAGTAGGTCATCCACACCTAAGATCATGAAATCACCCTTCCTACTAGAAAGGATACCCCAAGAGAGGAAGAAGAAATCAATCACCTCCATAATAGCACGGAGGAATTGGCAAAAGCTTACACAAATCTAAGACCTGAAAAAAGAAGAAACATATAATTCATGGAGCATTATGAAGCAAAGAAATTAGAAGCTCCTAGAAGAAAAAAGGGACAGTCTAGTAAAGACTTAAAACACAAGATAAATAAGGTAACCCTCCCAAACTTTGATGGATCAGGTAAAACCACAGCTCATGGATGGCTAAAAAAATTAAACACTTACTTGACACTCAGCCCTAAGACAAAAGAGGAAGCAGTACAATTTTCCATCCTACACTTGGAAGGCACAACCCACGAATGGTGGCACCATGGTATCCTCACCCAAGGGCACCAGAATATTACTTATCAAGAATTCTCACAGAAGTTGGTTAAAAGGTTTGATAGTAAACATCCCCAAAGTGACTTCAAAGATTTGACTCAACAAAGGCAAACAGCGATAGTAGACGAATACATCACTAGATTCCAAAAAAAATTGTAAGAGTTGCAGGAGTAGATAAGGAACGACTAACCTATTTGTTTGTGGATGGGCTAAAAGAATCATTGAAGGGATTGGTGGCTGCCCTCAAACCAACTATCCTAAATGATGTCATTGAAATCGCCTTAAATCTAGAGCCATCATCAACTAATAACAAAGCCCCAAATGATCATACAAAGGTTTTTCATAAGGACAATCACCACAGGGATTACCAAGACTGAGATAAACTTAGAAGGAAGAACTTATGCTTCAAATGTCAAGAGTCGTGGGAAAGTGTGCACAACTATCATAAGAGATGGTTAGACAACAAAAATTCATGCTATAGATGCAAAGAACAATGGGAACAAGGCCATAGATGTAAAAGCCAAGCCCACCAATTAGAAGCAACTTCTGAGGAAGAGAGTAAAGAAAATTCCAGCAAAAAGGCTAAATATGATCATGAAGAACAAGTAACTTTGGCCACTATCACTCAAGCTACCAAACACCATCCTTTCCACATAAAAAGCATCCTTAAGGGCCAAAAATTCATCACCTTAGTAGATAGCGGAGCTTCTCATAATTTCATAGATGAGAAGTTGGTGGCAAAAAGGAAATTAGAAACTAAAGATTTCAAGGGCTTCACAGCAGCAATTGCAATGGGAGCCATGGTCGAATGCACAAAGATAGTGCCCCAATTGAAAGTGCTTTTGGGAAAGCACCCCATCAATTAAGATTTCTATGTGGTGCCATTAGATGCCGACATGATTTTAGGCACTCTATGGATATATTCATTGGGATGCTTTATTTTTTGATCTACCAAACTTAACAACCCATTTCCAGCATGAAGGACAGGAAGTGACATTAAAAGGGCTACCCAGCGGGTCCCCAAAGGTAGTCCCTTGCAAGAGGATGGAAAGAATTTTTAGGAAAGGTCAAGGGGAGTAGGTAGCACAATGCATGATCCTTGACAAGGCTACCCCACAAGGGAATGCCACTCACATTGATATAAGGCCTATCCTAAAAAAGCATAAAAAGGTCTTTGATGACATTCCCCTAGGGCTACCTCCCAAAAGGGTATTTGAACGCATCATAAAATTGGAAAAAGGGTCACAACCGATAATTACCACCCCATATCGGCACCCACAAAAGTTGAAGGAATAGATAGAAAAGACTATAAATCAATTATTAGAGATGGGCCACATTCAACCAAGTTCCAGCCCTTTTGCATTGTCAGTTGTACTAGTTAAAAAGAAGAATGGGACAATGAGAATGTGTATCGATTACAGAGCTTTGAATAAGAAGACTGTCAAGAATCGATGTCATATCCCTAGAGTGGACGAACTTATTGATGAACTCCATGTAGCCAAGTATTTCTCAAAAATCGACTTAAGATCAAGATATCACCAAATAAGAATGAGGGAGGAAGATATTCCAAAAACAGCATTCAAATGCCACTATAGACATTTCGAGTTTCTAGTCTTACCCTTCGATTTAATCAATACCCCTGCTACATTTCAGTCTTGTATGAATCACACCTTCAGGAAGCAACTTGGGAAATTTTTGTTAATATTCTTTGATGATATTCTCATATATAGTAAAACATGGGAGGACCACCTTAAGCATATTGACGAAGTTTTGGGTATTCTTAAGCGAGAATCACTTCATGCCAAAGCTTCAAAGTGTGAATTTGGGTTAAAAGAAATTCTATACTTAGGCCACAAGATTAGTGAACAAGTTGTGAGTGTTGACGAAGAGAAGATCAAGGCTATTAAGAAATGGCCTAAATCCAAAACCTTAACCCAATTAAGAGGATTTGTGGGACTGCAATTATTACAAAAGGTTTGTAAAGGGATTTTCAAAAATGGTAGCTCCCCTCATAGACCTTACCAAAAAGGGAGTTTTTGGATGGAATGAACAAGCCCAACAAGCTTTCAAGAACCTCAAAAAGGCACTGAGCTCATGTCCTGTTCTAGGCATCCCTGACTTCTCTCTACCATTCGAGCTATAATGTGATGCATCTGGAGAAGGCATTGATACGCAGTCCTCATGCAAAATAAGCACCCAATTGCTTTTGAAAGCAGGAAACTTCATCCTACTGAAAGGTCTTATTCTATCT
Organism: Thuja plicata; assembly: GCA_018584345.1. Lineage (NCBI taxonomy): Eukaryota > Viridiplantae > Streptophyta > Pinopsida > Cupressales > Cupressaceae > Thuja > Thuja plicata. The sequence goes on from MU228302.1 coordinate 1,018,236, forward strand.
ATGATAAACATATGCTGGCAATTATGCATGCCTTGACAAAATTTTGGGAATACTTGGTTTGTGGGAGATTCATGGTTAAGAGTCAAGACATATCACAATAGTACATGGTTTAGCAAGAACGATTAGTCAAACATTTCTGAAGATTCATGGTTAAGACATTTCTGAAGATTCATTAAGGAAATATCACCATTGTTTAAGCAGGAATTACGATTAGTCAAACATTCATTTAATTGTCGAAATTATGTTGAGTCACGCCAAAGACATGAGTCGTGTCTCACATATCACAACTCTTCATTCACGATAAACCATATAAATGACAGTCTCATCATTCAATGGGAATCATCAGCGATTAAGGAAACAAGAAGCATCGATCTAGAATTAAAAGGATCGGGATAATTGTTTGGACCGATATACCTCAGGGAAGAACATCAGTATAACTTAGTTCATCGGGGAGCATTCGTTTCATACACAAGTCTGAACCCAGGCATCAATATACGGCACCATATCTGGTACGCACATTAACTTTAATATTTACTGATAAGTAGAATGGACATAAATTAGATTAAAAGAAACATATATATATAGATATATATGTATGTATGTATGTATGTATGTATCATGTAACTACTTCAGTAAGCAGAAGAAGAGGGCTGAAGCAACCAAAGAAGGGCACTCTAAATCCAATAGGATAGTTCTTAAGATAAGGTAGGGATCAGCATCCCTTTTAGCCTTGAGGGCTTGGTCCCAAGATAGGATAAGGGCTTGGATATGTAAACATTGAGGGAGCCTATCAAATGGTCTCTAAGCACTTTTGCCTCCAATGTCTTCTCCCTTCTCAAAACTGAAGTAATAGTAAGATCAATCTTAATATTATAAATTATAAATAGCTAAGGAATCCAATTACTTAATTCATTAATAAATGTACAATCTTCTCTACCTTGTACTATGTAATAATATAGATGTTGGATCATTATATTTTTGTCAATTTAGCTTGGGACATAAAAAATATTAAATTTGGGTTAAAACTAGTAATGACTGAGTCTAAACCTAGCAGGACATTACACCTAATCACCACATTAGCCTATGTGGACCACTGATAATAGGCTAACCTCTGAAAATAATTGATGCTTAGGAAGGCACATAAATGGAGGCATTACACAAGATGGATTTATTCAAAAGGAAGTAATTGTCATGGGCTGGGAGGTCGACCATGCTAAAATCAGTGATCTCTGCTATGCCCAATTATCTAATGTCATGATGCATGGCTCTTCCAATAGGAGTCTCTAATAAGTTGAATCAGATGTTCAGGATGTTTTTCTGGCACGGATCGAAAGACAAAGATAAGATTACATTAGTTGTGTAGGATAAGATATGTAGATCTAAGGATGATGGTGGGGTAGGTCTCAAAAATCAGGCTATCCAAAACAAATTATTAGGGGCCAATGTGATCTGGAGAATGTATAAAGAGCCACGCAAAAAATGGACCCAAATATTACAGAAAAAATACTTGGAATGTGACCCCCCAGAAGTTCTTACTACTCCAAATCCCCCAAAAGGCTCAAGAATTTGGAGTTTCATGCAAAAGTGCAAGTTGGTTATCACGGATTATTTATCAAGGGATGTTCATGATGGAAGGAAAGCTCTTTTCTGGGCTGATTCTATGGCTGGTTATCCTAGCCTTGACAGCCTCATTACAATCCCCAATATCAAACACAAACTCATTCAGACATGGGGCCCTCGTGTCAAAGACTGGTTTTTAACTCAGATAGTTCACAAGGTTGGAGATGGAAGGACTTTACAATTTTTGCTTTTGGATGAACAAGAAGTTGATCAGCTAAAAAATGCCCTTGCAGACAAAACTCTTGATTTTAGACAGGGGATTGACGAACTTGTAGGGTGTGATTCTAAATTAGGCACATACATTGTTGAAGACAGCTATGCAAAACTTACAAGGACTTTTGATAGGTAAAAAACGGATCTGCCCCTCCAGTTATGTTGGAACAAGTATGGTTTACCTAAAGCAGGATTTTTGCATGGGCTGCCTTGCAAAAAAGAATCCTAACAGCAGAAAGCTTCAGGAAGATTGGCTTTAGCGCCTCTCAAGATGTAATTTATGCAAACGACAACAGGAAACAGTTGATCACCTTCTTTTGGGTTGCCCTTTATCAAAAATTTAAAAAGTGTTGTATATGGCCCTGTGGTAAGATGGGGTCGATTAGTTCTTTGCCCAATGATATTTTATGCCTATTTCAGAATTGGCCAAATATCAAGAAAAAGGCAGCCTACAATTGTATATAGAACATTTGTTTCTTGATCCTTATATGGGAGTTGTGAAAGGAGTGAAATTGGAGGCTGTTTCAAGACAAAGAAATGACAATAACTTCCTTCTAAAACATGGTGGAGGCGGCTTTTGTGGAAATTTTCAATAGTAGATTGGGACAGTTCACTCCAAAGGATGTTCTATCACAGACTGGGATGCAAAGCTAAGGTTGCATTTAGTTGGTCTGAGGGTTCCGGCTTGGATTGGAAAAAGAAATCAAAAATGTTGCGTAACCAAGAGAGAATGTTGTTTGGTCGACACAATAATATGGGTGGTTAAAACTCAACTTCAATGGATCATCTAGAGGAAATCCGGACATCTCTAGAGGGGGATGCATAATCAGAGATGGGAATGGGAACATGATCAAAGCCTCATCCAAACCCCTTCCAAGTGACACTAACAATGAAGCGGAATTTAAGGCTCTAATCCACGAACAGAATTTATGCAAGGATATGAAAAAATTAAGAATATAGCGATTGAAAGAGATTCATCCATTGTATAAATGCAATCAGAAGGGGATCAACTCCAAATTGGAAATTGAAAGAATTGTTGGAAAAGGCAATACAAATTACTACATACTTTGAAAACTTCACCACAGATCATATATATAGAGAAGGTAATAAAGAGGTGAACAAACTTGCTAATCAGGCTATGGACAAGATAGATAAATTAGAGAATAGTTAGGTCATTGACACAATTATTGCCAACCCATAATTTGGAAAGTACGAAGTTCGAACATGGAAAATTGTCAAATCAACTTGGCATTTCTTTAAGAGAATAAATTCATATCAAGTGTAATGTCCCCAATTTTTAAAGAGAATTAATTAAATTGATTTTTATTAAGTTGTAAAAAATAAATAAAAATATTCAAATGATGACTTAACATTAATTAATTTAATAAAATAATAAAATATCATGAAGTGTCACTCTATTTAAATTTTATAAATACATTTCTCCAGTTTTATCAAGTCGGCCTATTTTTTGGAGGCTTCCTGGAGACCTTTATAAAGGGGTTCTTGGTGTTGTGTTGAGCATGTTCAGATGATTATTGAATTTTATATTTGATTCATTTCCTTTGAGGAGTGAGCTTCTGAGGGCGAAAACCCTTGGAGCTGAAAGTGTCGACAGAAACCCATTCTTTCCTGTGGAGTGTTTGCAAGGTGACAGGCACGATTGAGCAAATTTGTGAAGTATACATAGGAGATAAATTTTTAAGGTTTTGAGTTTGTTTCAGAAATAATAATATTCTGCTTCTATTTCTTATATAGGAAATAAAGATATTGTATTTTCAACACTTTATATTTTTTAATATTGTGGCAAAATATTTGAGAGTCCCAATACTTGATTTGAGGCAAGGTTCGATATATATTGAAGAATAATATTTCTTAAGATAAATTTATGGGCTTCTATTATTCATTTAAATATTTCATCAGGCTTATCTATTGTTAAAGTTTGGTGCATAAACTTTTATTTGCCATGGAGATTATTATCGGGACTTTGAGGAAATAAGATATAAGATGATTCTAAAATATTTGCATCCTTGTTATATTGCTGCTGGTGATTATGTGTGACATTAGAAAGGGACTTATTTTGCTGTAGTGTATGCTTTTCTCTAGACAGCCTCTGTTGTATTGTATGCTTGGTATCATACGTCTCACTGCTGCAAATCTTCAAAAGGTATTTTGGTTACATGTTGAAGAGTTACAGTCACACTAATAGACAGAAAGAGGGTTATTGATTGTTGTCTGGAGACTGAATTTGCTGTTCCTTTCTTTTCCATTGTTCAGACTTTCCAAGGACAGTTGGTATTGCTGATGTAAGGTCTGTAACTGCAGCTTATGCCCAGATCTGATACTTTTTGAGTCTTCAGCGTGTTTAGGTGTTTAGAAACAATTTTGAAGTGATCTTCATAATGATGGAAGGCAGACCTGTTCACTGGTATCTGATAATCATATGACAGCCCGAGAAGCCAACTCTGTCAGTGATTTCCTTTCCATCAGCAATCTCTCTTTAATATCGCTGAACTGAGCAAGTTGCATAGTCAAATTCATTGTTATTATTAGTATTGCAGCCTTCAAGGAATTAAGGTCATCTACGGACTTCTGATCACTTGTTTTCAGATTTATATTAGTAGATTTCATCCTCAGATTTTCCATTATCTTTCCAAAATATGAATGCATATTATTTGGTGTTTCATTTATCATTCATTGGCTTCATCATTACGGAATGAAACATTCACAGATCTGAATATACAAAACTTGCAAAGAAAACCATTTTTTCATAAGCAAGCATGCAAAGTGTATGACAAAATGAATGAGAAAGATAGTGATAAACTTTGATGAAATAAGTGAGGGATACTACATCAAATTGGAGGCACCTTGGTTCTTTGGCATTGACAATTGCATCATGGTTAGCTGCATGGCAGATCAAGGCATGTCAAGGACAGAATTTTCATTCTTCAAAAACAGAACAATAAATGCAGTTTTGATTGGCAACACATGTGAGTTGGATTTATATATCTTTGTAGACATGGATTTTTATCATTCTCATTTCTCAGTGGAGCTAGCTATATTGCTAGACGCTTGGCATGATGGATTCTTCAAATAGATTGTGCAGCGACAAACGTCAAATGGCGTTCCTTGGGCAGATTACGGATTTGCATTTGAAGACCGTCACCATGGGCCATCAAATTCCATGTGTTCAGCAGCTGTAGATTGAGGTAGTCAAAATGGTTCGCAAGAGGAAATTTCTAGTTAATAAGGATCCATACCAAGTCGATTCAGATATCTTCTTGAGATTTCTTGCATCGCTGTTGGATTTAGGAGGGACAAAAGTCAATATTCTCCTTCTGTTGCGGAAGGTTTTCGTCTTGGACATTCTTGTGGATGACATTGATATTGTAGTCTGGGTTGAGATGGGAGTGGGAATTCCTTGGCCAAAGGATATCCCTAAGTTGCTCCTCCTTGGTGCAGTTGTTCCTTGGCAACCATTTAAACTAAACAAGGATGATAGAACTCTCAACGTCATTGACACTGAGCTACAGTTGGGTGTGATTTTCTCAGGAGGATGAAGGCAATTGATGTCAAAGAAAACTTGGACTGGCTCTTCTGGTTTGCAGATGTAGTTGTGGATGGAAATTTTTTTGATGCAAAATGATGGGTGGGCATTTCTTTTTGGCTCCTGTGGTGATGCCAGGGGTATTTCTATTGGTTTCTGAACTTTTTGGTTTGTCATTGTTCCTCAATTTTGGGGTATGCTAGAACTCTTTTAATTCAGTGTAGTTATGTCTACAATATATCAATAATGCCCTCCAAGGAATGGGTTAGGGCTTAGTGGGTATGGGTCTCTGGTTTCTCTCTTTGTTCTCACTATTCCACAGCATGAGGCCCTCAGCCTTTTTTGTAAGCTGGTAAAACTATGGTGCTTGTAAGGGCCAATTTTTTGGGGCACTATTATCATTTGTTTAAATGTATTCCCAAGTTAACTTTGTGACTCTGTAAAGACCCCAATTTTAATAAAGTGACTTAATTAAGTTATTTAATTAAGTGGTCCTAAAATTTAAATAACATCACAAGGACTTATTTAATTAATTAATTTAATTATTAAATAAAGGGGTCTAATTAATAAAATAATAAATATTAAAATGATGCCGGCCCATTGTAACCTTCTAGATACTTTCTAGAGCTCTTTATAAGGCTGTGTTTGGCATTATAGGTAGCCCCATAGGGAGTTTTATGTTTCTTATGTATTTGTGATTCCAATAGGAATTGAGTCTTGTGTGTAGTTTCGGAGGTGGAAGACCCTCCCTAGTCTGTAATTGCAGTTTCGGTGGTTAGCAGCCACCCTAATCTGCCATTGGAGATATCGCTTCAGATATTTTACTGTGTACGTCATTGTCAAATTTGTGAAGTTTTCTTGCGAAGACAAATTTATGCATCTAGATAAAATCTAAGAATATAAGTCTCCAATTGATAGCAATTCATTTCTGTGGTTTGCATATGCTCTGATCTACGACCTATTGTGTTACCTTGGATTATAATAACAGTTGTTCATATTTTTGAATAGATCGAGTATAATATTCAGTCATCAGGGGTTGGGAGCCAAAGGGTGTCGGAGGGAGCTGAAGATGCCGAGTGCCGAAGGGTGTTGAGCGCCGAAGGGTGTCGTTGGGAGTCGAAGGGTGTGAGTGTCGAAAGTACTGAAGGGTGAGTGTTGAAGGGTGCAGAGTATCGAAGGTTGAGTAGCCAAGGGTGCCGAGTGGCGAAGGGAGTCGAAGGGGTGTCGAAGGGTGGCGAGTGTCGAAGGGTGCTGACAGGAGCCAAAGGATGTTGAGTGCCGAAGGGTGCGATTGTCGAAGAGTGCCGAGTGTTAAACGGTGACGAGTGCCGAAGGGTGCCGAAGGAAGCCAAAGGGGACCAAGTGCCGAAGAGTGTCAAAGAGTGCCAAGTGTCGAGTGTCGAAGGTTGGGTGCGAATAGTGAGAGGACTTGGTGCCGAAGCAAACATTACCGTACGGAGGTAACTTGTAACTTGGTTGCACGGAGGACCACCATAGGGGTGAAATTGTGGACTGTACGGGACATTACAAGAAGGCTTTGACTGTGTCATATGGTACGGAGAATGTGTGGAAGGCTTGGGAGCCGTACGGGGGCATCGGTACATTTTAGAGCTTAGATTCTTATTGGAATCTCTATTTGTGGCTTCTTTTTGGGATGACCGAGTGTAGTTGCATCCTATGTAATTACTATAGATTTTATATTAATATAGTATCAACCTGCTTAGCAGTTTAACGATCAAAAAAATAGTAAGAATAAATTGTTATCTATAAGGGCTAACCTTCAAAGTTCCGCCAAAAGAATAAAGGCAAGGAACCCTTGCCTACAAATTGATGCTACATATAAACACAATGGGTTGTCTAAATTTGAGCCATGTAATAGAAAGTGTAAAATTATACAACTCAAGCATATAGATTTGTATTAATTATATGAATTTTCTATTCTCTTTATTAAACAACTGAATGCATATAATATTTTCAAAACTGGAGTTGCATAGACATTGTGGATTAAACATTTATTTTGACCAATTGATATCAATAAGATTGGAGATCAAAGACTATGGATGAAACTTGCATTGCAGACCAACAAGGTTTAAACACACCCAAGTGTACAAATATCAGCAAACTTAATTCAAGATCAGGGCATGCATTTAAATTAAAATATCTAAGAAATAAATAATGTCTAGGTGAGACACAACATAAGTCTTCAAGAGGAGAATGAAATATGTAATTGTAAGGTCCATTGGTAAGATAATGCTTTTTATTTATTTGCTGAATATTATGCCCTGTTGAACTTTATAACTGATATTGAAATCCTTTAAGCAAAGTTTTGAGCAATATCACTCTGGAAACAATTGAAAAAGTAAATTGAAAATAGACACAAATATATAAATGTCCACCAATGACCAAAGTGGGACTCAAGTCTCGAAAGTTCTTAAAATTACTCCCAACAATCAAAATAAAACATTAAAAACAACAAAGCAGGAAAGGAACTAAGCAGAGTAAGGGAGACGTACACAAAGGAATTCATTTTGGGTTTACTTTTACCAACGGGTCACAGAAGGGGGTTGCTTACAAAGGACTTCATATGTGTTTGACTTTCGTCAGGAGCCCAGGGGTATATACATACTATTCTACATTACTTGCCCTTAAATACTAGCGATACATTTTCTAAAAGGCAATATACAAGTAGTTTTTGCATATAGACATATTATTTTTACAATCAAATCCATAGAATGCCATGTTTAAGCTCTAAAATTGATTCATCATAACCAAAAATTATCTATTCAGCAGTCCGAGAAGAGTTTATTAGACAAGGTGAAACATTTTAATTCCATCAAGGCCTTTACTTATTATTCACTATGTAAAAGTTTTATAGAAGAATCCCATGAACAAGCTTGAAATGGGATACTTGAAAGAATAGTTCCAGAATGCAAAGAGACATCAATCATGATCGACCGAAACAGAGTCATTAGGACAGCATTGGCAAGGGGAAATATTATATGACACAGCTAACACAATCTATATTAAAAATTCCAAATTCATAATCCTTTGTGACAGGAAAGATGTGTACCTCCACTCGAAACCTGTTAGCTGTAGCAGCATTTTTGGCTAAAATGAGAAGCCCAGAGACCAATCTATCCAGTCGATGTATTGCTGGTAGACAATGTTATTGATTCAAGATCAACAATGATGATTCTATTTTTAGTTGGTGGAAAGGAAAAGACAGCCTGGCTTTACCATTTAAAGAAAATATTAATTGAATGGATACGGAACAAAGGGGCAATCCCATGCTCTGCCTCCAAAATGCCAATAACTGTGTTCTTGCGATATTGCCCACATGGATGTACCTGTGAATTTCAATCTCAATACACTTGATTATATGAAATGAGAGACAAATAAAAAGACATTTTACCTGGAAAAAAACACACTGCATTTTTATTTTGCTGTATGAACAATAATTATATTTCAATCTTCTGTGAAGATTAGTTGGCGGAACTATTTCTCTGAATCTTTACCTTTGGACAAGACTTACATGGAGAAAATGACAAATTAACAGCAAAGTATATATCTTTGTTGTTGGTTAAGTGATTAAATTTAGAGTTTACAGAAAATGCCTGAAAATTTACTCTCCCTTTCCCTCTCCCCTCCCCCTATTCCCTTCTCACTCCCTTTTCCTCTCCCTTCCCCCCATCCCCCCCCATCCCTTCTCACTATTTTTCCTCCTATCACTCCCTCTTCCTCTCCCTGCCATTTTTTATCTCCTCTCACTACATTTCCCCATCCCTCTTTTTCGCATGAGAGCTCCAGATCTGATTCCAAACAATTTGAGAAACATCAGAAACAGCTCAAGCATCCAAGCATCATTAACACAGTTTAGAAGAGGAAGTAAGGGGAATTTGTGAGATAAGTTAAATTTACTTATTAGTAATTCTAGTGAGTATTATGTGGGTTTAGGATTTACCCACACCCCAATGTTAATAGAGAAACAATTTGAAATTTGACGAGAAAACAAAACCTTGTTGCAGAAGTAAAATTGGTTGCCTAAGATGCTTGCATATCTTTTGCCTTGGCTTGTTAGTGTCGTTGTAGAATAACTATCGCTTGTGGATGCATTTGTTGTTTTGATTGCTGCATGTTTGTTTCAATCTATGACACTGGCATGTCCCTGTTCCTAGCTGGTTTAAATACAATCCATGATCATGTTGTGAGGTTTTCACACCATCGCCCCATTGCAAATAGGGACCTTCCTCTTTTTGCCCGTAAGTTTAGGTGATCGAGCAAATTTGGCAGCCATCCAAGATTTAGAAGACCTCAGAATATCAAGCATGAAAATTGAGCAAAATGAGAATATTTGGCTAGGTGCCAAAAAATTGGAAAATTTGAGAAAATTTGGCGAAGTGCCAAAAAAATATAAAAAAACGACAAAATTTGGCTAAGGGTCTAAATGGAAAAAAATTGGTAAAATTTGCCTAAGTCTGGGAGTGAGAAAATTAAAATAATTTTTTTTTGAGCCAAAGATGTGTAAATTTGCCCAAGTAAATAGCCTGAAAGGGGGAAATAAAAGAAAATTATTGATATAATTAAAATAGTGTTTCTCTCTTTGCGTTGACACATAGAGAGGTGGATTCCACCAACTTTTCTGGCGATTCGCCACATAGAGGAGTGGATTCCACCAACTTTTTTGGCGATTTTCCACATAGACGGCCGGATTCCGCCTCCTTATGTGGCAAGGGAAGGAAGACATGTCTTATTGGGTGAAGGAAGCATCTCTATTTCATGGATTTATTGAGGGAAGGAAGATACAATACAAGAAGGGGAAGATAAGAAAGCTTAACCAATCATGAAACCCCTTTACCTAGTTTGAATGGCCTAGGTAGGAGCTGAGTTTTCAATTCAAACGCATCTCCATGGGCCCTACGCCAAACTTACACCCCCTATGCCAAACATACACAACTTTATCCAATCAGAAGGGCATCAAATCGTAACATGTGAGCCTGGTTTGTAAACTCTAGGCCTAAGTTTGAAACTTTGAACCAAAGGGAGGCCTAAAATAGATTAAGCAAGAGGCGTGTGAGGCTCTTAGCTCAAGGCTAGGACCTGAAACCAATATAAAGCAGCCCCAAATTGAAACATGTGGGCCTGGTCTAATCAGACCAGGCCATAATTCGAATAAGAAAGGGCCCAGATATAGCTTAAGCCGAAGACAAGCCAGGCCTTAAATGGGAGGTGTGCAAGTTTTGGCCCAAATATCAAGCATATGGACTTGGGCAGCATGAGATACAGCCCAAATCTGGGCATACAATATTCAATGAGGGGCCCTAAATCAAACTTCAAACAGCAAACGCATGGCCTATCATGAAGCGTGTCGGCCTTGGTGGACTCAAAACTTCAATGATAGCGCTCCAAAATTAATAGATCAGGCCTATATTAGATTAGCAAGACACCCAAATCAGACTAAAATGAAACGTGTGGGTCCAAATTGCAAGGAGCGAACTTAAATCCAATGAGAGTGAGCTCAAAACCCTAAGCATAAGCCTCAATTAGGTGAAACTTATGAGCTGGAGGTGGAGAGGACCAGTCCTAAATTCAACTTGTAGCCATAAAATCATAGTGTGTGGCCCTTAGTTGCAAATGGGGCAGTCCTACAAGGTAACTGATCATGTGCGTTTTATGACCCACCAAACAGTAGAAAAAAACACCGAGATAACTTATCCTCTCTTGATCAAAGTTCGATATATGCTAAGATTGCGAGAAGATCATATAGGTCACTCCAAGCTTCCATTCGTGTCAGGTCTTGACCATGAATAAGCACGGTGGTAAATGTGATTTGCTGAATATCACAAGGAGCCTTACGTTTTAGTCTTGAAAGATTTGCAACGAAACACCTTTTGGAATTTTCAAAATATGCGGAAAGCAAAAGGAAGTAGGGTTCAGAAATTGTAATCTACTCCTAAGGGCAATGATAGCAATAGTCAATACTTTGGCAGACAAATTCCCAATAACCAGGCTTCGCTTCGCCAAGTTATACTACAACTACACGAGAACCGGTGCAATCTTCAAGGTTTATGCAGAGGATTTTCATACCACCACGGACACCATCATGAAGAACAATGTATGTGAATGACAGAAGTTAAGCATATGCATGAATGAGCTTCAGGCTAACTTTGCACAATGATTTACAATCAGTAAAACGTCAAAAGTATGAACCGAAGGAACTCATCAAAACAACATCGTATTTCTTATTGCAATCACAACACTTCATCTAACCTTATCCAACAAATCTAACTAAATGAGGGAATCATGAAACCAAGCAAGCACTAAAACACATCAAGTATTCACCATGAAACAACCAATAAAAACTTTATTGTCTCAGTAGCTCTTTAGCAACAATCTCAAAATTCTCTCCCTTACAAATGAGAAGTGAGGCCTTTATATAGGTCCTTGAATATAATGAGTGGCCCATATCAAACAATAACCGATGGCCTAGATTTTGCCACCTCAACCCTAATTAGGGTTAGGTCAAGGAAGAGGGAATCTACATTAATGCAAAAAGGAATCCACCATCATAGTGGGCAATAAATACCCATTATGCGTGCATGCTCAAAAGGAGAGTGGGGTGCAATAAATAACCATTAACAGTGCCCACTATGCATTAAATGCATTTCTATCATGGAATCTACCTTTCACCGCTATGCCTGAATGCCTGGAATCTTCCCAATACTGCTTCTAATTCATCTATACTGACGCTCGGTGCTGATTCCTGCTTGAATTCCAAAGCTACTATAGCTCGTTCAGCTTTCCTCGAGCTGTCCTCCCATTCCGGCAACAAATCCTAAGCAGTGTGCATATCATTCGAGAAGGTGGAGAAGTTCTCGAAATCATCCCTGGTGAAGAAGTTCAATTTGAAGAAATCCTCCAATTTACTCTTCAGGGTGTCCACAGTTATCTCCTTTTCATACAACCTTTTTGATACCAGTGATGCGACAGTGTTGGAGATTTCTTGCTTGATGTTCTCAGCTATTCCCTTCAATCAAGAAGATTCCTCAATGAAATGCCCAAACATTTCCTTGGCCATGAGCACAACTCCATACCATCGGGTGAAATCATATGCTTCTCCCTCTTTGACGATCCCATGGTCAACTAGCACCTGTCTGGGCGTC
>MU228302.1:1065489-1076892 GCA_018584345.1 Thuja plicata
CAACTGAGGGTAACACTCGTGAACTTTTAGCCGAGAAGCGCCACTTCCGATTGTTCCCTTACATCGCAATCCTTCATATCTTGTATTCCGTGCCAACATGTATACGACATAGGAACTCATGTAAAACAATTGCGATTGCTCTAGGTTTCCTAGCTGTTCACTGAGGTTGTCACTGATCATTCCCGCCTAGTCCATGTGATTGTGCTCTTCAACCACCTGCTCCACAAAGTACCACATCCATGACTCGAACAGATAGGAGTGTGGCAGGCCAAAGATTCTACTCAGCATCATGATCAGGTCGCTGTATTCCCTGTGGAAATCCAACCAAACCAACTCCTTTGGCAGTTTTGAGTGGTGGGATCTATTCTTTCTCAACCACTTGTCATTTATGACATTTTCACAATATTGAATTCCTACAGAAAAAACTTTGTGCCTGCTCCTTTGTCTTCAACACCAATTTCCTAGAAGAAGGGATTCCAAACGCCTCAGCGATTGCTGGTGGAGAAAGGTCTGCAATGATGTTTCCGTTGAAATCTTTGATTGTTCTATCTTCTAAATTGAAGTGCCTGGCACATTCCACGATCAGCTCGGAATGCAGAAAAGCGGGAGCAAGGCCAGCTGCAGCCACAATTCCACTGTTCACAATTCGGGTGGCCAAATTGGTCAGTTGATGATCTTTATACCCAAACATTCTCCTGTGAAACTCTGTCATGTCTAAGCCTCCGAGATTAGTACCTCCAATCTCTGCCCACTTCGAAACAATTTTGGATTCTGGGAAAAAAATCGTTTGTTCATTCTTTATCAACTGTTTCCTCGTCATGCTCGTTCCTCTTGGCTCAACCATTCCTGCAAAACAAAAATCAAAATAAACATAAGAATTTGCACAGGAGAAAGAAAAAGAAGACCAAATTCTTAAGGAGGCAATTCCTAAAATCTGACAAATTCTCCATCTCTCTGAGAGGTCAAAATCTCTCTCTTCTTCATGAAATCATGTTTCTCCATCAACTTACTCGAAAAAATCCTTTGAAACTTTTGATCTTGAATTCTTCACGTCTCTCGCAAATAAAGAATTCCCTTCTGTTTGGAAATTTTCTCTCTTTAAAGATCCTGCTCAACTTTCGAAGAAAACTTCACTCGAATCCTTTTGATTCCTCAAAATCTCTCATCAACCTATTTCTCAAAGTGTGATGACAAAATGAGAGAGAGTTTTCATATATAGATCAAAACCCTGAAAAGCTGCTTTAAAGGCCAGGAGCTAATTTTAGGAAACTGCTATTTTAGGCGAAGATTCTTTCCCATAAGCGCCAATTGTCACTGCTTTTCTCCAATTTTTTTAAAAAAACTTCCAATCTGAGCGCTTTACTTTAGGATGAAGTTTCCATTTTATCCATCCTCTTGTTTTTCTGATTTTAAATATTGAAAAAGAATGAATTTCAATATTTAATCTTTTAAAATCAATCCAAAAAAAAAGCGATTTAATTTCCCTTTACTCTTCCAAATTTTATAATTAACTTGTCGCTTTTTATTAATAATTAAATATAGATAAAAAAATCAATATTTAATTAGTAATTTCTCCTCTTTGTTGCTTTTTTTGATTTTTTGATTGTTTTTTAATTAAATATTAAATAAATTAATATTTAATTAATATTACAATTTAAATCAAAAAAACTTCTTTTCAATTTCCAGCTTTTGAGTTTTTTCAAATTTCCAATTTTTGGATTTTTTCAGAATTCTCCACAATTTCTGCTTTTTCAACTTCTCCATGATTTCATGAATTTTCAAGATTCTCCATCTTTCCAAATTTTTGAGTTTTGGATTTTTTTACGATTTCAGAATTTTCCAACTTTGGAATTTTAAGATTCTCCGAAATTCCGGAATTTTTGAAAATTTTCCAAGTTTCAAACTTGCTCACATTTCGGATTCTTGTGTTCGGAATTTTCAAAATTTTCATGATTTGAATTTTTTCACTTTTCACTTTCCGAAATTTCGGAATTCTCCAAGATTCCCATTTTCGAAGTTTTCCATTTTTTGGAAATTTTCAAATTTTCTTGATTTCAACCTTGGAAATTTTCACAGTCTCCAAAATTTTGGATTTTTTAGATGTTTCTCGATTTCCTCGACTTTGGAAATTTCCACACTTTCCAATTTCCGATTTTTCGAAGTTTTCCATTTTTCGAAGATCCAACATTTAAATAAATCACCATCTGAGTTTCCGATCAAATTTAATCTTTGCGAATCATTTCCGACCAATAGTTGAACGAAATTTCTCATCTCAACCTCTTGTCAGCATCGCCCCTTTTCGATTACCTTTAAAAATGTTCACACGAATTAGACCATAAAAAGGGGATATTTAAAGTTAAGTCTCTCCAAAAAAATTTAAAAAACTTTTTTGAAAATTGCCATAATGCGCTTGGGCGCACTTTTAAGAAAGCAAAGAATTTTGGATTTTCCCTCGAATTCATGAAAGTGCGCTCCACACTTGTCGGGCGGCATTTTGCTTTGGTGGAGGATTTTGTTTTCTTTCCTCAAATCCATGGAAATGCGCTCCACAACTATCAGGCGCGATTTTGGGTTTGTGAAGGATGATTTTGTCTTTCCTTCGAATCCATGGTTCCCCGACTTGCATTAGAATGTGCTTCTCCTTTGCGGGCGGCATTTTCGGTTCATAAAGGAGGATGTGAATGCGTTGACCGTCCCTGGAGTCCGTTAAACTGCACTCCACCACTATCGCAGGGATTCCATACTGAGTGTGACACACAAAATCCCTTTCTTCACTTTGCCCATTTGCTGCTGTAGATTCTTTATGGATGCCTTTAAATTTCTTTGATGGAACTGCATTATTACCCTCTGATTAATGAAAACACAGGGACCATTCGTTGTCTTGCACCATCCTGCGACATAGAGTCGGTAAGTTACTCTTGCGCCAAAGATATAATTTGGGGGGGAAGCTTCACGTAAGGGTGCACTGTGAGCACCGTCTTTTCTTCCCTAACGGACACTCCTCGTGGCAATGTTCCTCATTCATATCAAACTGCGTTGTGCGTTGATTGGAGTTTCCACTTGAAACATTCTTTCATCACGATCGCAAGGGATTTTGGGTTTTGAATGGGCCTCCATGATCATGGCCGAAACTCGTCACTCCAAATCTCAGAACTGGAAGGAAAAGCAAAGCTACTAAGACAAAGCCCAAAAAAGGGGGCAGGCAAGCTAAAAGAAAAAAACAGGGGTCCCATAGGAAATGGGTGAGTTGTGAGAATGTCACAACAGGCCTCAAACTTGTATTGATAAATTTTCCTTAACTCCCTTCCCTTTTGTCTACTTGTAAGGTCCCCTTTCATTACTTAGCTATTGATAACCGACCTAAGATATGTTGGAAATAAGCCACACCCAGACCAAAGATGGGCTGGGCAAAAGAGGCCAATACCTCTGTAGAGCTCTCTAGCAACACATGAAAGGTCCTAGGTTCGAGTCCTAGCTGGTCCAAATGAGCAGAAGCTCTAACTAGTAGCAAAGCTACCCAATGAAATACTAGAACTAAAAGGATTTGTGTTGTCGTACAAAAGAATGGCACATAGGTGGTTGTACAACATACGACATGATAGAAAAAGATGTCACAAATGGCTTGAAGGCACACGTGTATGGCTTGGAAGGTGGCAAGTAGGGCTTGCAAAATGGCCTGTACAGCTTGCAGGATAGCCTATATAGCTTGCAAGATGGCACGTATGGCTTGCGAGATAGCCTGTATGATGTACAAAAATGATAGAATTGTGTTTTTTGCAAAGACGGCCCAAATGGTGTACGATGCGAGGAACCATAGTGGTTGTACTGTGTGTTGAAGATGATGTACAAACTACAAAATCGGCCTTCAGAAGGAAGAATCAAAATGACATACGGAGAATTGCACATTGGGTCATACTAGAGGATCTACGGACTGTCATACATGATGTCAAACCCGCTCAAGATGCCATACGAGATGTCGTATGACGAAATTGAAATTTTGTACAGATGTGTGGGCTAGAGAAGGTGCATGTCATACTCCATATTGGAACCATACGGGTGGTACAGGCCACTTCAAAAAAAGTAGGAACTTTCCATGCCGTACATCTCTACTCATTAATGGAAATGATGCTTTCCTGACAACTTCTCATGTATGTTGGTGGTCCTTACAGATCAAGAATGCCTTTGACTACTCCTGCCAAAAAAAAAGAGCATACTTTCACCAAGAGTGTGAACTAAACAATGGCCTTTGCATAGTGTTCATTATTTTTTGCTTTTTGTTTTCCATCCCTACTGTTGATGTGAGTTTTCTGACCACTTCCAACATGCTGGATGAAGCACTTAGTATTCCAAGATGAAACACCAAAAATCAAATCCTCTCTTGAACAAAGACAGCATGTATGCTAAAGATTGCAAAAAATATCATGGAGGCGACTCCAAGGTTCCTATTCTTGTTGGACACAACTCAATTTTATGATCTCATTTGCTAGTAACCACGTGGGGACTTACATTGTTCATTCAATGGATGATTTATCAACTTTGCAAATGCGAATGATGTGGCAATGATGGTTCTACAACTAATACTAGTGAAACAAATTGCAGAAGAATGGATTTACGAATCTAATCTAACTCTAACAGTAAAAGACATTATTGATGATGAGGTGAGACTAAACCAATCCTTGCTTAGCCAAATAAACTAAGCAAAGGAGGGTGCAATCTTCTACCGATGCGTGGATGATTTTTACATTGTCAACACTCATTCAAATACCCAATAATGGCCCAATCCAAATGAACATTCCAATTGAAGTTAACCTTCCACTATTAATAGCAATCAACAAGTACCAAAAGGCATGAACATAAGTTTCACCATAATTCACCAACAACAATATCTTTCATTCATCTACTCAACTACTTCTACTCAAAATAAATAAAATCCTACTCTGAGTGAGGAAATGTAGAAACGATTCAACACTCTAAACCTTCACAAGTATTCACCATGGTAACAATAATGAATTAGGATTAAGTTTGGCAGTATTCTAGTAAAAATCTCTGCAAAATCTCCTCTACTCTAACTAATCTAATCTATTACAAATGAGAAGGCCTTGCCTTTTATAATTGCTCGAAGTACAATGAATGGCCAAGATTAATTTGAGATGAACAGTCAAGATTGATCCAACACAACACTAATGTAACTAACAGCTACAAGCATTAAATGTTATTCAATTATAATTAGACACCAATTTATGGGCCAATGAAAAAATACAAAGCTTTGATGGACCAATGAGAAATTAGGTGAAGATATTGAATGTACCAGACATGCCAACTTGGAATAACTTGAATGATTGAACTTCAACACATGGAATTGGGAACGTCTAATTGGTTGAAGATGAGTGTGTGCCATCTCAACATGTATATTTTGTAAATCTCATCAAATCATTGTAATGAAGAGAAATCTCTTGATACTCAACATTTCAAACCTTCAATTAATTGTGATGGCTCATATTCCCAAAATGCTTCATCTTCATGAATTTTCCCCATCTTCTTGGCCTTGAAGTCTAGAAGTGATGAAGTCCTTCATGCAGTTGGATCAATCTAATTGATCTCGGATTTCCAAAGGAATTCAAGATTATGATAATTTCCTGTACTTGTAGACTTTGTTCATTCTCCCTATACAACTAGTTCTTTCAATTTCATCTTGATAAGTTGAACATGAACTTCGATTGAAATCTTTTGTGCTCACGAAATACGTAGCCTTGAACATCTTCTTGGTGTACGTTTTTTTATCAATCCCTATGTTCTACTTGCATGGTTGAAGTCCCAGGCCTTTGCACTTTGTAATTCCACTTCCATCTCTCATTTGACTCCTTCCTCCATTCCACCTTACAAAACAAGAAAGAAACTTGCATTAAGTTTGCAAAATGATAAATATGAACAAAATTAAAATATTTTCATTGATAAATAACTAGTATTTTGTAGGAATTCATCTTGTTCATATTACACAATTTCTAACTCCAGATGTCAAATTCTGATTTCCTATTCAATCCCTCCTTGAAAACACCCAACAAGCTCCTTAGTTCGATGATTCTATCCTTTGAACTTAGTTCCAAAGTCATGTCTAGTCCCATTGCTTCCGAAATTCAATCTCTCTAAAAGGTTTCAATGCTTTGATTTTATATCCACTTCTCTGATTCCTCGCTCACCTACAGTCTATCTTGGCCCTTTGCTTGACCGAAATTGCACTTGGTGATTTGTAATGAATTGAATGTATATATATATATATATATATATATATATATATATATTGTCAATGTTTAGGTAGCTGCAAGAGATCTCATTCATACCTGTGTTGGTTCTTCTTGGAGCTATCTCAGAATTTCACTTGTAATGATAAACTGCATTGTTCTAGTTTCTCCCTATGCATCTTCGAGAGTTGTTTGTGCTCGTTGTTTGTTATTCAAAGCTACTTAGCATTTCTTATGTATGTGAAGTGTCATTCTGCGGTTATCATTCCCGCTCAGCTGAGAACATTTATGAACTTTCTTATGTGATCGGTTCTTTATTGTCATCGAGTTTCCCATTTATTTATCTTCTATTGTCCGTTGGGAAAATGGTGACATGGCACCGTAATTGTTTTACCTGGCATCGTAATCGCTTTACCTAGCATCGTGTTCTCATATGTTGAGTTTCGTCCGTTGTGTATTGAAGATTGTCACCAGTTATGTTATTAATCTTCGTAATTGCTATCAGTGCTTGTAACCACCCACTCTTGTCATTCTCGTGCACCTCTTCAGCTACCGCTTGAACTCCTTGATGATTCGAAAGAAAACAAAGAGGATGGTGATGTGCCGTTTTGTGTGGTTGTTCATCGGGTCTGTGGGAAAATATTATTCTTGGCAGAGAATTTTGTATGTGAGTTAGAGCTCATTGGTTCTTCATTGTATTCGATCTGGATATGATCGATTTACTTATGTTTTATCATATTGCTTAGTACTGAGCATATCAGTGAGATACTCATATGACTCTTGTCTACTATTCTGTTATTTACAGTCAAGAGCTCAATTTGTAAATGAAATGTAAAAGGCTTATTGATTGACTGTTGAGAGTCATCAATTATAAGCATAAAAGTCACTATATTTGGTTTGAGCATACAATAAAGGATCTATTTTTCGGGTGTGGCTGGGTTTTTCCCTCAATTAGGAGGGTTTTCCAAGGTAAATAATTGTGTCAATCTATTATTTGTGTTCTTAGATATCTGATATTTGTGTTATTGTTGTTCTGGTTCACGAAACTTTAACATGGTATCATAGCAGGTCTAAGGAAACGATCTGGAACCAAAATCTTTAAGTTCTTTTATTACTCTTTGCTCCACCTTTAGTTTGTTTGTTTCAGCTCTCTACTATGGTGAACAAACTGAAAGTTCAAGATAGGTTGGATGGAGCATCCAACTTTACTTCATGGAAATTAAGGATCCTAATTGCACTCAAAAAAAATGATCTTCTCAATTATGTTAAGTCTGATGTAGCTGAGCCTACTGATGACACTGAGAAAGCGCAATGGAGCAAGAACAACATCATGCCAAGAAAGATCTTGATTGATTCTGTTAAGGATCATTTGGTACCTGTCATTTCCAAGTCAAATTCAGCCAAGGAGATGTTTGAATGTCTCCAAAATTTGTATTAATTCAACAACACTAGCAGAGCTCTAGCACTAAGAAGTCAGTTGTTACATATTAAGATGGCTAGAGGTGAATTTGTTGTGTCCTACTTTATGAAGATTTCACAATTAAAGGATCAGCTCGATGTTATTGGAGATACCGTTAGGGACAAAGATCTTGTTATGTTGGCCATGAATGGCCTTCCTCACTCATGGGAATCCTTCATTCGGGGTATCAGTGGAAGAGCTGAACTTCCTAAGTTTGATCGATTAAGAGCTGATTGCACTCAGGAGGAATGCAGGTTAGAAGCAAGACGTAATGGTCGTAAAACTCATCATGAAGATGATCATATACTTGCTGCCCACACTTCTAAAGGGAAAGGGAAAAAAGGTAACTTCAAGAGGTTCAGAGATGAGAATTCTGATTCAGCTCCTGAATTCCAGAAAAAGAAGAGGGATTTATCTAGGATTCAATGTTTCAGATGTGATAAATATGGTCATTTTGCTAGAGATTGTATCTCTAGACCCAAGCATCAAGTAGCTAGCACTAATGTTGAAAATGCTTCTCCCCCTTAGGGTCAAGTGAAAACTCAGAAGGATTCTTGTTTATTTCTGCTATTTCTCGTAATGTGCCTACTAACAGTGATACATGGCTTATTGATAGTGGAGCCTCTCATCATATTACAGGTTATCATGAGCATCTCTCTAACCTGAAAGAAAAAGACTCTCACTTACAAGTTATCGTTGGTGATGATGCTTGCTACTGTGTGAGGGTGTTCGTTCTACTTCATTTCAGCTAGATTCAGGAGTTCCTCTTCACTTGAGTGATGTTCTGCTTGTCCCTGGAATTAAGAGGAATCTAATTTCCATTTCAGCATTGGAAGATAAAGGTTACAATGTTGCATTTGCTAATGCAAAATTCCTTGCATGGAAAAAGAACTCAAGGATTAAGATAGCACATGAGATTGGTGTTCGTCATGACAGTCTTTATAGACTTTCAGCTCATTTTATTTAAGTCCTTGCTGATGATTCAACAAGTTCAAGTGAGCTGTGGCACAAAAGGTTTGCTCATCTAAATTTTAGAACCTTGTCTTCAACGAAGAAGGTGGTAATTGGCCTTCCAAAGCTCAATCAAGATCATGAGGGCGTCTGCAAAGGGTGTGCTCTAGGTAAGAACATTAAAAATCCATTTCACAGTAGTGAGACAAAAGCAAAGAATATGCTAGAGCTGATTCATTCTGATTTGTGTGGTCCTATGTCAATTGCTTCCTTAAGTGGCTTTTGGTATTATGTTACTTTCATTGATGACTTCTCTCATAAGTCTTGGATTTATTTTCTAAAATCTAAAGAATCTGATGAAGTGTTGTCTAGATCTAAAGAATTTAAATGTGATAACCCTTCAGTAATTCACTCTCTAAATATACAATTGATTATGTAAATTATACCTTAGTAGTTAAAGACAATTGTTAAAATATGTATTATTAATAATTAATCAACATTATAAATGTAACATATTACAATATATGTTGAAGAATGAATAAATGTAATTTTCCTAATATAATAATAATTAACTATATTATAATTCAAATAATAATTAAATATATATATTATAATATATATTATAACATTTCTCACAATACAATAAAGAATATCAATTAAACAAATATCATAATATAATATTATATATTATAATATATATATATAATATAAATGAATGTTTAATATCATATATTATAATATATATTACAATAAAAAAATAACAAAATAAAAATAAATATATTACACGCTGGATCGTCGCACCCTTAGGATGGACTGGGCCGCAGCCTTACGGCTGTGACCAGTCACACCTCTAAGAGGTGGGACCGAGAGTGGAGGGGCCGTGACTCCCCCTCCCTCTCACCTATTAATATGTCCTCATCGATTGAGGAAACAAAGGGGAAGAGGAGGTAAAAAAGAAAACAAAAAGAAAAGAGAGATAGTAAGAGATAAAACTGCAGAGAAAAATAATAATATAAAACAGCAGTCTTCAGTCTTCATTCAGTCAGAAATAAAAGACAGCAGTCAAGGGCCAGCAATGGTAAGAACTTATATTAATTATTATAAAATATATATATATATACATATATATAAAAAGAGACTCATTTCTAATTACATATCATTGTAAGTTCTATCATTTATTCAAAGATATATATAGATGTCTATTATATATATATATATATATATATATATATATATATATATATATAAGAGACTCATTTCTAATTACATATCATTGTAAGTTCTATCATTTATTCAAAGATATATATAGATGTATATATATATATATATATATATATATAATTTGGAATATGTCAATATCTTTTAGGTGAATTCCTAAATCAATACATTCTTGTATATATATGAAATTCTCATTATGAACTTTAAATGAATTTTTGTACTAATGTCATGCATCTATAATATTGAATACCATAAAGAATGAATTGCATATTCATTAGAGATGGGATTCCGACTACGATGAAAGTGGATACCATATAGAAGGAATGGAATATTCATTAGAGATGGGATTCCTAAACAATGACAATTCAAGGTTGGTATAGCCCAGTTGCCCTAATGAGATGAAGTGGCAATTTAAGGTTGGTATAGCCCGGTTGTCAATGGCAATTCAAGATTGGTATAGCCCTGTTGCCCTAACGAGATGAAGTGGCAATTCGAGGTTGGTATAGCCCCGTTGTCAATGGCAATTCAAGGTTGGTATAGCCATGTTTCCCTAATAAGATGAAGTGGCAATTTGAGGTTGGTATAGCCCCGTTGCCAATTTGAGATTGTTATAATCTCGTATAGGCAATATATATACTGATAGCCAGTCATATGCATATGCGTAGGCTTGGATAACGGTGTCCGTATCCAAGAGAACCTAGGAGCAGTGCTCTATGGAAAGACGGCCGATAGCCCGATTGGTTAGAGGGATCTTATATCCCTCAAAACGAATTGGGAATTCTATGAAGCCCGACCTAGAGGCAGCCCTAGGGTCAATTCCCCTCCTTACTAACATAGAATAGAGTAAGTGTCATATAAATATTGAATAATATTTTGTACTAACGTCGGTTTTGCAGGAAATTATATAAGGAGAATAATTAGGGACATTAGAGTGGTATCAAAGCATGATCTTGCCATCCTGTAGGGTGAATGGTAAATAAAATATCACTTTAGCGAAATGTGTATAGAGTGTATACTTTGTGTATGTTAATGTGTCTACTTCGTGTCTTCACATGCTCATACATATATGCTATAATTTCATGTGTTTAGTTCTACTGTGGATTGATCTAGAGCAACAAGAACATCTAGAGAAAAATGAAATTAAAGTTTTGGGAAAAATAAATCAACTCTCGAGATGACGAGAGAACTGGTCTTAACTTACCAATCTGTTTTAAATTATACTGAGAAGTTTATAATTGCTTGCGGACAAGCAATTTTGGGAAGGGTGGACTATAATCTCCCCTTTTCAATTAAGGATTTAATACATAATAATATTAAATATTATAATACAAATAAATTCGATATATGATTAAATAAGTTTTAATTAAAGATTTAAACTTATTAAAAGGAAACCTTAAAATTGCTTGAGAACAAGCAAAGTCAAGAAGGGGAAACTGTGATAACCCTTCAGTAATACACTCTCTAAATATACAATTGATTATGTAAATTATACCTTAGTAGTTAAAGACAATTGTTAAAATATGTATTATTAATAAT
>MU228302.1:1076942-1094092 GCA_018584345.1 Thuja plicata
TTTCATAATATAATAATAATTAACTATATTATAATTCAAATAATAATTAAATATATATGTTATAATATATATTATAACATTTCTTATAATACAATAAAGAATATCAATTAAACAAATATCATAATATAATATTATATATTATAATATATATTTATATATATAATATACATGAATGTTTGATATCATATATTATAATATATATTACAATAAAAAAATAACAAAATAAAAATAAATATATTACATGCTGGATCGTCGCACCATTAGGATGGACTGGGCCGCAGCCTTACGGCTGCGACCAGTCACACCTCTAAGAGGTGGGACTAAGAGTGGAGGGGCCGTGACTCCCCCTCCCTCTCACCTATTAATATGTCCTCATCGATGGAGGAAACAAAGGGGAAGACGAGGTAAAAAAGAAAACAAAAAGAAAAGAGAGATAGTAAGAGATAAAACTGCAGAGAAAAATAATAATATAATACAGCAGTCTTCAGTCTTCGTTCAGTAAGAAAGAAAAGACAGCAGTCAAGGGCCAGCAGTGGTAAGAAGTTATATTAATTATTATAATATATATATATATATATATATATAAAGAGACTCATTTCTAATTACATATCATTATAAGTTCTATCATTTATTCAAAGATATATATAGATGTATATTATATATATATATAAAGAGACTCATTTCTAATTACATATAATTGTAAGTTCTATCATTTATTCAAAGATATATATAGATGTATATTATGTATTTATATATATATATATATATATATATATGTATATTATATATATATATATATATATATGTATATTATATATATATATATATATATATGTATATTATATATATATATATATAATTTGCAATATGTCAATATCTTTTAGGTGAATTCCTAAATCAATACATTCTTGTATATATATGAAATTCTCATTATCAACTTTAAATGAATTTTTGTACTAATGTTATGCATCTATAATATTGAACACCATAAAGAATGAATTGTATATTCATTAGAGATGGGATTCCGACAATGATGAAAGTGGATACCATATAGAAGGAATGGAATATTCATTAGAGATGGGATTCCTAAACATTGGCAATTCAAGGTTGGTATAGCCCTGTTGCCCTAATGAGATGAAGTGACAATCCGAGGTTGGTATAGCCCCATTGTCAATGGCAATTCAAGGTTGGTATAGCCCTGTTGCCCTAACGAGATGAAGTGGCAATTCGAGGTTGGTATGGCCATGTTGTCAATGGCAATTCAAGGTTGGTATAGCCCTGTTGCCCTAATAAGATGAAGATGCAATTCGAGGTTGGTATAGCCTCATTGCCAATTTGAGATTGTTATAATCTCTTATAGGCAGTATATATACCGATAGCCAGTCATATGAATATGCGTAGGCTTGGATAACGGTGTCCATATCCAAGAGAACCTAGGAGCAGTGCTCTATGAAAAGACGGTCGATAGCCCGATTGCTTAGAGGGATCTTATATCCCTCAAGACGAATTGGGAATTTTGTGAAGCCCAACCTAGAGGCAGCCCTAGGGTCAATTCCCCTCCTTACTAACTTAGAATAGAGTAAGTGTCATATAAATATTGAATAATATTTTGTACTAACATTGGTTTTTCAAGAAATTATATAAGGAGAATAATTAGGGACATTACATTAAAGCCCTTGTTGAAAACTTGTCCAATAAGAAGATAAAGGTTTCAAGGTCTGATAATGGAGGTGAATATACTCATGGTATATTTCAAAACTTTTGTATTGAAGTTGGGATTAAGAGGGAGTTTTGTGTCCCCTATAATCCACAACAAAATAGTCTAGCTGAAAGAAAGAATAGGTCTTTAGTTGAGGCAACGAAGACCATGATTCATGATCAAAGTCTTCAAATATTCTTATGGGCAAAAGCTTGCAGAACAGTGGTATATGTTCAGAATTGTTGTCCACATTCTATCCTTGACAATATGCCTCTAGAAGAAGCATTCACAGGTTCTAAACCAAATATTAGTCATCTCAGAATTTTCAGATGTCCAGTCTACATTCATGTTCCAAAAGATAAGAGAACTAAGTTAGAACTTTTAGAAAATAAAGTCATTTTTGTTGGCTATAGTGAATCTTCAAAAGCATTCAGAATTTACATTCAAGGCCAAAAGCATATTGAAATCAACAGAGATGTCTCTTTTGAAGATGTAGCTTGCAAAAAGTCTAAAGAATCTGATATGGCAATTGATAGAGAAGATCTTGAGCCTTCTCAAGACATGGATATGATTGTTACAGGTTCCCCTTCTGAGATTCAGAGGGAGACTATAGAGTTAGAAGATTTTGTTGATCCTGTTGATCCAGTTGATTCTATAGATACTTTTGTTGGTCCAAGTAATGTTTCAGCTGATAAGAAGAGACCATTCTGGTCTAGGCATACTATGCAAGAGGCTGAAAACTATGTAGCCCCACGTGGCACTTTCCGGGAAAGTAAAAGACCTCATAAGTTTGTAGGATATATTGATTTGATGAGTCTGTTAGGATTAGGTAATACTGAGAAGGGGGATGAATCAGTATTACAGCAGTTTAAATTCAAACTTAATAATTTCCAACTTAACCATGCAGTTACTGAAATGATAAGAACATACACATAAAGTAAATAACTCATAACACCATGATTGGTTCACAAGGAAACCTTGGCCAAGGCAAAACCCTGGTGGGGATGATACCCCCAAATAATGCACTAAGAGTATGGCATCCTTGCTAGGAGACCTAGCCCTGTAAGGAGTTGAATATTACATTTAGCACATATCCCTTTTAAAGGATAAAAACCCTATTAGGGGCAAAACAAGGAGCTCACTGCTCGTACAATCAAAAATTGTCTTTGCAAAAAGATTTTTCAAGTAATGAACTGAACAAGCATCAGTAATGCTTAGATAGTTCCAATTATGGCTCACGGTATCCTTTATCCGATTCTGACATCACCATGCATCTACACATTCCATCTACATCTTCGCATCTCAAAACATCTTCATATATACTCGAACTCATAATCAGTCGGCTTACAAATATATCACAAAACCTGACCATTACTTTATCAAATAATAAACACATAGTTGGCAATCATACATTAACAAAAATAGGGTAGGACCCAAACCAAATCCAAATTAGCACTTCTAGATTCCACATTATACTCTCTTAATCATCGCGACCATTCTACTGTCCTGTTACAATGTTGTATTGTCTTCGCATAACTTCAACAGACTGTAATTCTCTGAAATCAACTCCAAAATACAAGCGACCTTACCTGGAGGTCTACTATATCCCAAAATATCTTCCTCTAAGCTTGCATGACTTAGTTCGCCACATACTGTACTCGCTGACCAAAACTGTACAACTGTACCCTGTCAACTGCTTCCAGAACTTAGTTATTTTGCAAAATTGAATATCCAAAACTAGATTGTACATCAAGCGACCATGCCAATGAGTAGTGTTTCCATAAATGACAACCTTTACGCAATGCTAATTAGGCTAGTTGCCAACAGAGTCACATTATATCATCTGAGCCTTCAAGTTATGAGGAGGCTTCAAAACGGCAAGTGTGGAAGGATGCCATGATGGAGGAGTATCAATCCATAATCAAGAATGATGTGGGACATTGTTCCTAAGCCCATAGGTAAATATGTTGTTTCTTCTAAGTGGTTGTTCAAAATTAAACATGTTGTAGATGGGGGTGTGGAAAAATATAAAGCTAGATTTGTAGCTAGGGGTTTTTTTTCAAAAAGCAGGTATAGACTATGAAGAGACTTTTGCACCTGTAGCACGTTACACTTCTATTAGAACTATTATAGTTGTTGCAAGAATCAAAAGATGGAAACTTCATCAAATGGATGTGAAGACGGCATTCTTGAATAGGGTAATTAAAGAAGTTTATATTGAATAGCTAGAGGGTTTTGTGATACATGATAAGGATTCACATGTGTGCAGATTGAAAAAGACCATGTATGGTCTTAAGCAAGTTGCTCGTGCATGGTATGAGAGAATTGTTCATTTCTTATTGAGCTTGGGTTTTCTAAAGAATGAGGCTAATCCAAATTTATATTTTAAGGTAATTGATGATAAAGCCTTAATCTTAGTACATTATGTTGATGATTTGTTTCTCACTAGTGAAGATGGTCTCATTATTAAATGTAAGAAGAAGTTAGCTTCTGAATTTAAAATGAAAGACGTTGGTCTTATGCACTACTTCCTTGGACTCGAAGTATGGCAAAGACCAAATGAGATTATCTTAAGTCAAGGAAAATATGCTATTGAAATTCTAAAAAGATTTGGTATGCTAGATTGTAAGTCCATGGTAACTCCTATGGAAGCAAATCTAAAAAAGTTACATGAGGTTGCAGCCACTTAAGATTTAGTTGATCCCACTATGTTCAGGCAATTAATTGGTTCATTAATGTATTTGGTTAATACTAGGCGTGATATATATTATGTTGTTAATACTCTAAGTCAGTTCATGTGTGAACCAAGACATATGCATCTTGTTGCAGCCAAACACATTTTGAAATATGTACCTGGTATAGTTGGATTTGGTTTAAAATATTCTTCTTGTGAAGAGTTGAACTTCCAGGGTTTTTCCGATTCAGATTGGGCATGTTGTGTGCCTGATAGAAAGAGCACTTCAAGATGTTGTTTCAGCCTAGGTTCATCTATTATTTCCTGGTGAGGCAGGAAACAATCATGTCTTGCTCAGAGTATAGCTGAAGCAGAATATGTTGCAGCTTGTGTGGCTGCAAGAGAAGCAGTATGGCTTTGTAAATTGCTTGCAAAATTGTTTGGACAACCTTTGGAGCCTAGAGTGATTCTTTGTGATAATCAAAGTTTTGTGAAGCTTTCGGTTAACCCTGTCTTCCATGATAGAACCAAGCATGCGGAAATAAAATATCATTACTTAAGAGATATGGTTCAAAAGAAAGCAATTGAGCTCAAGTACATTTGCACAAAAGAGCAGACATTCTCACCAAGCCACTTCCTAGACTGAAGTTTTGTTATTTTCGAGACGAGCTTGGCATTGTGGAGAATGATGCTCTTGCTGAAAGAGAGCCTCAACTTCAGTGATTCGTAAATATGTTGTTAATGAGTTCTATGTGAGGGAGAAGTTCGAGGTGCAATCCCTTGTTCATGAGTTCTTCTCCGTGAAGGAGAAGTTCAAGGTGCAATCCCTTGTTAATGAATTCTCTGTGAGAGAAGTTAGAGGTGCACTCCCTTGTAAATGCATTCTTCTCTGCGAGAGAAGTCTGAGGTGGAAGCCCTTGTTCCACCTTCTAGGAGTAGCCATGGTGGATCCACCCTCTGGGAGTAGCCATGGTGGAAGTCATGTGTGAGACTCCATGACTTAGCTTTCTACTCTTTCACCCACTAAGACTAGCCATGGTGAATGTCATGTTGATGACAATATAATGTTGAGAAACTCTATGATGAGATTTTGTTATTGACATTTTTTGGTTCCAACTCCATTGTGCCTGTCAGGTTGAGACACACTATGACATATGAATGATCTCTCTCTTGCTAAGAGGGAGTGTTAATGTTTAGGTAGCTGCGAGAGAGCTCATTCATACCTGTGTTGGTTCTGTTTGGAGCTATCTCAGAATTTCACTTGTAATGATAGACTGCTGATGCAGGAGCACACCTAACTCAAACCCTTAGCTCTTTATTTCTGGCATGTACTGACTCTAGCCAAGTCAGGAGAGTGTGTGTGGACCTTAGAAGGTCATTTGTTTTTCCCTAAGATGGATATGACTAGGTCAATCCATGTCTAGATAGGTTTCTTAGTTGATTTCCTGATTTTTGGTTAACACTGTCGGTTAACACTGTCAGTTAACAATGTCGACTAACACTGTGTCGGTTAACATTGTCGATTAACACTGTTTGCTAACACCGTCGGTTAACACTGGCATTGATTTAGACTGGTGGTCGGTTTTGCATTACTGTTGGTCGGTAAAGTCAGTCGTAACAGCCCGCGAGAAGAGAATCTTGTCTTTTATGGACAGTATGGTCAGTTGTAACGGTTCCTAAAGAGATGCTTGCGAATATGTGGGCAGTTAGGGGTCGTTTCAATGAGAGGATGGTTATTAATAACATCCCAATCCTTCATTTTAGAGATGGAGAAGAGAGACTAGAGATTGAAGAAAAGAGAAGCTACAGGAAATCACAGAGTTGCAGATTATTGTACTGTTTTTGTTTTGTTTCCAGTAATGAGAAGTTGCAGATAGTGTGTTTAGTGGATATCAACCTTCTTTGTTCATTTTGCATGCAAGTAGATTAGTTACTTTATTTTCTGTTTTGTAAGTTCTTAGTTCTTCACCCGTTCTGGGTTGTAAGCAGTAATGGCCCCTCGAGATTCATGAATCCATGGTGAGAATCATGTGTTGGGATGGAACTCGAGAGGAGCCCTTGTACATAGTTTCCCTTTTGTTTTTGGTAGGAGTAGCAACAGGTGTGAATCCGGAGATCTTACCCTAGGCGAGCTTGGAGATAGTCCGGCTAGGGAAGGGAATGAAAGCAATGTTTTGAAAGCATTGATTGAGTGGAAAGAATGAATCTATTTGTGTAGGTTCAGTAAGGAGGAGATGAAAAGCATTTTGATGGGGACTGAGTCTTGAAGAGGAGGTAAAGTTGAGAGTGACTTACCTTAGTTGGGGTTGTGAACACCCTAAGGGATCTAGGAAAAAGATCTCAGAACAGAGCCAAGCTGGTTCTGTAGCAGCAACAAGACTTCTGTCCACATCAACTGCATTGTTCTAGTTTCTCCCTATGCATCTTCGAGAGTTGTCAGTACCTGTTGTTTTTTATTCAAAGATACTTAGCATTTCTTTTGTATGTGAAGTGTCATTTTGCGGTTATCATTCCCACTCAGCTGAGAACTTTTATGAACTTTCTTATGTGATCGGTTCTTTATTATCATTGGGTTTCCCATTTATTTATCTTATATTGTCTGCTGAGAAAATGGTGGCATGGCACCATAATTGTTATTACTTGGCATTGTGTGACATGGCACCGTAATTGTTTTACCTGACATCGTGTTCTCCTTATATGTTGAGTTTCGTCAGGTTGTGTATTGAAGATTGCCGACAGTTATGTTATTAATCTTCGTAATTGCTATCGGTGCTTGTAACTGTCCACTCTTGTCATTCTCGTGCGCCTCTTCAACTACCGGTTGAACTCTTTGATGATTCGAAAGAAAACAAAGAGGATGGTAATGTGTTGTTTTGTGTGGTTGTTCATCGAGTCTTCGCGAAAATATTATTCTTGGCAGAGAATTTTGTATGTGAGTTAGAGCTCATTGGTTCTTCACTGTATTCAATCTAGATATGATTGATTTACTTATGTTTTGTCATATGCTTAGTATTGAGCATATCAGTGAGATACTCATATGATTCTTGTCTATTATCCTGCTATTTACAGTCAAGAGCTCAATCTGTAAATGAAATGCAAAAGGCTTATTTATTGATTGTAGAGAGTCATCAGTTATAAGCATAAAAGTCACTGTTTTTGGTTTGAGCATACAATAAAGGATCTGTTTTTCGGGTGTGGCTGGGTTTTTCCCTTAAGTAGGAGGGTTTTCCCGGGGTAAATAATTGTGTAGGCGCCAATTCAAAGAGATATGCCCCTTGGCAATAAGGCTGACCTGATTAGATATAAAAGGAGTCACCATTTGATTTATCATCTAGATTTTCCACTTTAGCCAACTTACATAAGACCTTTGCACAGCTTGTAATGGCCTTTTAGGGAGGGCGTAATTCTAATATTGCTCAAAAATTGGCTTCATCTCCCTTGGGCGGAAATTTCATTATGTTTGGAATTTATTTTCAACCCAGTTGCAGAATTTAGCAGTCTCTTGGAATTTCTTGCTTGCAAAGAGGGCAAAAATTTGGAGTTGCTCGTAAATCACTTGCAAATTGAAGGCGAAGATTCCATATCCCTTCGAAATTGCTTAATCTTCATGAGCGGAAATCTGGGGTTGCTTGGAAATCACTTGTAAATTGAAGGCACAGATTCCATATCCCTTGGAAATTGTTTAATCTTCATGACCGGAAATCTCAGTGTGCTTGGAAATTGCCTTCAAGAGGAGAGTGAAAATTCCATATTGATAGGAATATGAGTAAACAAAGTGGACGGAAATTCACTGGGAGTTGGAATTTGAGCAAACAAAGAGGGCGCAATTTTCATAGCCCTCGGAAATCACGCCCAATTCGGGCAGAAATTGGAAAGGTGTTCAAAATTTTGTCCAAGTGAGGAGTGGAATTCTTTTGTCACTTGTTAATTTGTTTAAGTATGAGTTGTTCCCCTTACTTCACAACCCAAATCCTTCATGTTTTTAATTCAAGCTTCCTTCATTTCACACAAATTTAGCCTTGAAATTGGATTATCAACTTCTCAAATCAGATTAAATGTCTTCTTGGCGCTTGAACTTCCACTTTGCATTTTAAATTCCACATGGGATGTTGGGCAGAAATTTGAGCTTTGTTGGCAATTGTTGCAAATGAGCTGGGCGAAAATTTGAGCTTTGCTGGAAATTATTGCAAATGCATTGGGCGGAGATTAGAGTGTTGTTGGAAATAATTCAATGGGGAGGTCAAATGACCTTCCCTTGGAAATTTCAAAAGGGGTCAAGAAAAAGTTCTGTGTAATGAATTTGTCTTTGAAAACTTAGACTTTCTCCCTTTGTTTGCTTGATTTCCTCTTGCACATTGAGTTTTCAATCTCTTTCAATTGTTTAATCCCTTTGTTTAGATTTTACCTTCTTTCAAAATCAAGATTTGGACTTCAAACTATACCCATTTCCTAACTTGAATTCGGCTAAGTATTAGGTGTATGGTTAGAGTTCATCATAACTCTTTTCTATTTGTCAACTTTAAACCTGTTGGACTTCTAGGATGTTGGACACCTTCACCTCATTAGCTACCTGAGACTTGCAAAGCACTGCCAACTTGAGACTAAGCAAACACACCACTAACCTACAAAGCGAAAAAGAGGGGGTCCCCATTCGCAATGGGGCAATGGTGTGAAAAGGTCTCAACACCTCCTAATTCCATCTTTCTTTCCCTCCGAAATTCTGGTAAAGTGGATTTCCCTTCACAATCCCTTATACACTCCATATTACATATTCTGTTCTTTATGTTATTAGAGTATCATCCATAACTTTACACACTTTCATCAGTTGCTCTTCACAGAGAGTAGTGGCTTCAAGGAAATTACCAGTTAAGGGGAATACATCATAGTCCTCCATTTGCCAGTGAAATAATCCATTAAAGGAACTCATCTCATCTTCAAAACAATCTTCCAGCTCGAGCACCCTGCCATCATTAGGTTCCTTTGCTTTCCTTCATTCATCCTTCTGAGTCCGAGGATGTCAATTCTTCTCTCACCACCTAATTCCTCAAGTTGATGACATTCTTCCTCCTTTCATTCTTGATAGATAATGAGTTTTTCTTCCAATTGTGATTTGTCTTGGTAGTGATCAACTAACCTTTCCCAAGAGTTATAAACTTTTCAACGGGATAACTACAAAATCCAAGAAAAGCTATTGTGTGCCAATTGTTACCTGTTGTGCCATCAATGTCCCCAGTGGCTTAATGCCATGTTGGTCAACACTTACAAAATGGAAGGTTGGAACTTGTTGACCAAAGTGTTGGCTTCCCAAGGCACTCCTAGGTTTCCTCTAGCAGCACATTGACTCCTGAGCCTCCATCAATGATAGTATTCATCAACTTTCTCCCCATTATTCCATCTCGACGATGGTTGGCTTCCTTTTGATGGTTACCGTCAACAACATAGGGTCAGTGGTCTAGTTATCTTTGGATGGTGACTTCGTCATTGGTTCACCATGTGACTTACATTGGTTTTGGCCAAGTGTTTTATCACCGACTGTATTGGTAACTACCACTTTCAATTGTGGCATAGTTTGAAAAGGGTCTACCACTTTGATGGGTACAATTGTCTGTAGAACCTATTGAGCTCTGTTCTTCTCTAACTCCGATCCACTGACGTACTTACAGTTCCGTTAGAGGTTATTTGTTCCTTCACCATCACTTATTCTACTTATGCTCTGGCTTCACAAAGTCGTTACTTCTCCATACGAGGGTTCGGGTACATCACCTTCTTAGTCTGTGCTCTCGTAATTGCCAAAATTGCCTTGTCTTGTTCCTTCACCTCCAACATATTAATACCCTTCTACTTCGGGCAATTGGTGTCTTTATGGTTACCTTGTCCACACCATTTACACAATAATTGCATACTATCTTTCATATTCTAGTAGTCTCTCGCAAAGTGCCCCCATTCGCTACATTGTTGGCACTATCTGATGGGACGTCCTCTAGAGTCGTACTATATTGATTTTGCCCTCCTTGTTGATTTCCATAACGGTTTGACAATACATTCAATGGTTTTGATGGAGTAGACTCTTCCTATGTGAAGGGTACTTGCGTACTTCTAGTCTTCAAATTATATGGACTCCTTTGTTGAATGACCCATCACTTAGCAAATCTCACAAGACATTTATCTAGGACAATTACCTTCCATGTGCCCCTCAATATTTGCACTCACTACACCAAAGTTCATTAGTTTCTTTATTGATTCCTTTCTCGACCTTCAATTCTTTCATTAATCTCATCATATCCCATCATAGGGCCTAGACTATTGTCAATTCATCATCGTTGCTACCCTCAATGCTCTCGTCATCATCCATCTTCCTCTTCCCTCAAGCGAATGTCTTGTTTTTACTCTCAATGTCCATTGCCCGATTGTAGGCATCGATGTACAAGGACGAAGGGGCCACTTTGATCTTTTTGCGCAATGAGGGAATCAGTCCCTCAATGAGCCACCTCTTCTTCAACCTATTGGCTAGCTAATTCTCCAACTTGAGCAGCAATTCCTTAAGCCTACAATTGTAATCTCATATATTTTGATTCTTCCCTTGTTTGGTATTATAAATTTCGGCGACAATTTCATTGTCGTCTTGTGGCAGTTTAAACTCGGCCTCGAATACCATTTTCAGCACGTCCCAAGAGGCTATGGATGAAACATCCATTTCTATGAACCAGTCAATAGATGTACACCGTAGCGTTGCAGGAAACACTCTACGTGAATAGTCCTTGTCCTCTTGACCACTTGCAATCCAAATAGTCACACACGTCTTGCAATGCCTCATAAGATCTTCTAACCCATTCCCCATGAACTTCTATCGATTCACAATTGGACTTGTCAAAGAAGTCACCATATTTCTCGCATGCTTGCTCCCTAGTGTATCCAACCTGGTTGCATTGTTCCGCATCTACGTTCTGGTGCTTTCCTTGCACTCTCGGCCACGCACACGTCCTCTACATGTCCACCTCCAACATCCCCAACACCTTGGGTACTTTCAAGCTTTGACTCATTCCTATACTCCTTTCATCTAGGGGTCTTCAGTTCGGATCCTCCAACTCTGGGTTCTCTTGAGATGGATAGATTCTCAATGCAGTGAAATATATTTGTCAATGCAAGATTTTCTTCTTTGCACTCCTCATCCGACGTTGACTGTATGAACGAGTTTTCTTGGTCATTAAGGTCGGGATATGTTTCATCTGGGAGTGGTGTCTAAAAATATCCTTCCACTCACTCCATGTATAATTTTTTCCTTCCTCTCCAAATGGTTTCCTTTCCTCTTGATTATGACTTCGGCTCACACTTCGGCTTTTACTTCGTTCATGGGAAGGACTCTAACTCAAGAATTGTCCAACTAGATTTTCGTAAAATGTTTCTTGAAATCTTCTACTTCGTTCTCTTCGTTCTACAATTCTTTAAAATTACTTGATCACTTGGTCTTGACTGCCTTGTGGCCTCTTCTCGCCTTTATTGGGATCCAAGGGCATGAATCACGCAATGTTGACCCAATCTCTTTTAAGCCAATAGTGCCAAATGTTTACTACTATGCCTGGTAATTTAAGTAAATGAAATAATAATAAAGATGGTAATGGGTAATAGATACAGGAGTAAAATATATATTTATTCACGCTGAATTCATTACAGAGAAGACCGAAGATGGTCGGCAAAGGATTACAATTCATCCGACTACACCATACTACCTTCCTTGACGATTCACAACATATTTAAAGGACCCGACTATTGCCAAGAGAACACAACCAACAACCAGCGGACACAACTACCCAAGACTGACAACCAACTTAATACGAACAATTAATACATTGCCGAATAACCAATATTATTAAACCAATAGGCAGTGTACACTGACCACACTATTGTTTTAAGCTTAGTTTTCTATCTATTAAGAAAAGTATAGATATATTTCTTAGAAACAAAGTCTAGAATATTAAGCTTTTACAGTTTACATTATTGCTCATTTTAAACTGCAAGCTAATCAGATAATTTGTAAGCGATATGTACCTCAGTTGTAATGCTAATGATGGATACCTATAAGAGTATGAACCGGGTTCAAATCCCATATACTACCATATAGATAACAACATAGGCCCTAGAGTACATTCGATTGTGACTCAGGTTGACTGATCTTAAAAATGTGATCCAAGCTTTACTCCTATGGCATTAGACGTGGCTCATAACCTGACACAAGGTTTACCAAGCGAAAAGAAAAGAAACAAATAGTTATCCTAAAATATTTAAGGGTTTATATTTGACAAAATCAGGAAATATTTGGCAATCAAATGTGAAAGGAAATATTTGGGGATTTTCATACCTGATTATGATTTTTTGAAAGAACTGGGATGTATTCCTTTTCAGATTGGCTTTCTAAATTTATATTACAACACATTTAAAATATAAATAAAAACTAGTATCGCAAAAAAAAAATGGATATCTATATTTCATTCTTTCAGAGTATAGCAGGAGAGGAAAATTTATAATTAACTATCAGTTGTCGTAGATAGAGTGGGATCTAGCTATACCACATCCAAATTACTAATGATCCAAATCAAGCATTAATTTTTATGTTATCTTAACTAATTAACCAAAAGTACAACCTACAAATTAGTGAATTCTAGACACAGCAGTGAATTAACACCTAGTGTCTATGCGACAACAAAAAGAGAAGAGGTAACTCACAGGAACAGATGAAGGCTTGCAAACAGTAATAACATCACTTGTTTCATCCAAAATCATGATTGGCACTTCCATCACAGGAGGTTCATGCCTGGTCCACAACTTTTACAATCATAATGTTACTTACAATCTTCAGTATTCTCTATAAAGAACTTTTTTTTTAATTTGCAAATATTGTTTCATTGTAATATAAAAAGTAGGTAACAACATCTGCAAATGCTCAACAATGTGATAAAACTTAAAATGTTTCAAGTTAAGAATGCTAAACAATGGGGAAAGTAGGTTCTATTTTAAACAAAATGTAAATGAGGAAAGTTATGCACATTTTTATGCTTGCAACAACTTACTTCAATAAGAACTGGTTCTACTTGCTATATTTCATGAACTCAAAATAGAGGAGCAGATTTCCGAGAATGTTCATGTCTAAATGTTTTTGTAAGACAGGCAACTTATATTACACAAAAAAGTATGATTCTCATCAACTGACAATCAGAGTCCCACGGAAAGCCTCTTATGGAAGTTAAAAAATCCATCATCTGAAAAGCTTTGCCCCATGGGGTCAAATCTACTTCCAGAAACTATATATTCTGGCCTTCTTGTCTTCCAAAGGAAATCTAAAGTAGACAGCACTACCATATATTACTGCAACTAACTGTCTTTGATCATCCAGGTGTCACCTAAAAACAGGACCTCACCACAAAAGTGGGGTGATGAACAAATGTTTCTGGATATCTAATTCATAAATAATGCACAAGAATGTTCACCATGTGAAAAAAAATATGCAGACATCATGCTCATGAACACACAAAAAAAACAATTAAGACAGGATTCTCTTAATTAATACGTATGGTAATGAAAATGACCTCCAAATTTGCTTGGGCCTGACACATATGATAGAAAATTGACTCATGAATGGAGAACTGACATCATGACATTGCAGCATATACATATAGACTAAGACACAAGGTTCGGCAAATTTCAAGCATGAAATTTGTATATAGCCGAACATTAAACTTAAATATAAAAATCGTTAAAATTCGCTTGAAATTCGTACAAGCAAATTCAATTATATATACATTTTTTAAATATATCATCTGATAATGTAATCAAGACCTCAACAGGGATGATGGCGCTTCCACTAGTTCCCAAGTTTAGGGTTTCTCCTGCGATTGGTTATGCTGCTGATGGCGGCTCCCATCTGATGCTGGGCGGATTGGGACCGAAGGCACGGATCCCCCCTGATGCAAAGGCCGATGGATCTGCCTCGAAGCAGCCTGCTCAGTCTGTTGCGCTTCCGCTAGCTCCCAAGTTTCGGGTTTCTCCTGCGAATGGCAACGCTAATGATGGCGGCTTCCATCTGGAAATGTTGGGCGGATTGGGACCGAAGGCGCGAATCCCCCCTGATGTGAAGGCCAATGGATCTACCTCGAAGCAGCTCGATCAGTCTGTTGATGCTCCTATGTCGTATGTTGGTGGGATGGAGCTTGGCAAAGGTTTCCTTGGCAAACGGATGTTACGTAGTGACTTCGGGGGCTTTCAACAAGGTGGACCCGCTGCGTTCAGGTCGGAGGGGCCGATAATCGTTGGCGATGGAGGAAAAGCGGTTAATGAAGGTCACCAAATACAGCAGAAATCGTGGCCTCAGATTCAGGGAAGGTGTTTGGGGGTGAATCTGGAGTGTTGGAACCTCGCATAGCTGAAGCCAAAGAAGTATTTTTGGCAGAAGAGATAGTGAAGGAGATAGACAACAATGTCACTATCTTCTCAGAGCTTGGTTTAGTAGGGAGATTTCAGGGCATGTGGCCAAGTTTAGGTAAGCTCCACAAATGGATATCAAATCATTAGGAGCCTTTAATGCATGGTTATGTTCAACTATACCCTTGCGCTAAGGGCTTTTTCATTGCAGTCTTTGAAAACGCTCAAGACAGGAAGAAGATTTTGCGTGAGGACCTCTGGTGCAGGGAGAACAAGCACCTCTTAATGCTAAAACCCTGGCACTCAGAATTTTGCCCTGCTCTAGAAACTTTCAATAGGGTTCCACTCTGAGTAAGACTTCTGAATATGCCTCTTCATTTCTGGTTTGATTCCTGTTTGGAAGCTATTGGCGATTCTTTAAGTAAATTTGTAATGGTTGATGAGGAATCGTCAAACCTCCTTCATTCAACCTATGCACGAATTTTAGTAGAGATGGATCTTGCAGATGGACTCCCTGCAGAAATAAATCTTACAACTACAAAAGGAATCTAGGTTCAACCTCTGGATTATGAAGGGGTTCCATTTCGGTGTAGAAGATGTTTTCAGATTGGGCATTTGGCTGCCAAATGCACCAAACAGCGACAAGATAAACAAGCCACATGGTGGAAGGATGTTTCCCACCATCATTATACAGTGGATAAAAAGAGGGCTGAACAAACTAAGAGTTTTTCTCATGCGGTCTGTGTGACGAAGCCTTCACAGATTGTTGCTGATGCAACTTTGGTTGCTCAAGAGACAATGCCTCCTCACCCAATTTTATCGGAACAAAAGAAGATGACAGCTACACCAGAGGGCAAGGAAAAAAAGCGAGCATCTGTATGTTAGGACGTGGTAGATGTTTCTCCACACACTAATGAGTATAGGTGCGACGGGGTGACTATGGATGGCAACCCGATCGACTGGCAGGCTAAGTCAGCCAAGTTTGAGGACGGCTGGAAAACTGTAAAAGGCAAAAAAGCAAAGAATCCACAACCATCATTTGAAATGACCCTGTGATCGCAAAGGAAGGGAGGTGCGAGGAGTAAATCTTAAGTGTTGATTGATTTACTCGTGATATGTTGCTTGATTTCTCCTGTTTTGGATTTTCTGGTTTGTCAGAACCCTTTCGTTTGTTTCTGCTTTTTCTGGAGATGGCTACCGCATTGTAAGCTTTCACTGGTCCCTGCCAAGTTATTCTTCCGCGTTTATTAATAAAATTAATCTATTACCGAGCAAAATATATATATATATATATATATATATATATATTCATCTGATAGAGCATTGTTTTAGGGTTTCCAGAAAGCGTTTGAAATATATCATCTGAAATCATTGTTTTAGGGTTTTCGGAAAATGTTTTAATGATTTTCACGTTGCTTTTTTCCTGTAAAACACTGCTAATCGTTGACCACCACCACGAGCAGAACACTGTCAAGCTGTTTTACTGCTACCTTCTTCGCTGTGTGACGACTTTTCAGTTCCATTTCTTCCACTTCGACATGAGTAGGCCAAATCCGTTTTCTATTTTTTTATTTTTTTTCTCTTCAGGTTTTTTCATTCATAAATTTGTATAATGTTTCACTTTTATTTGGGGACTTGTTTTTAGATGTCAAATAATATTTTATTTATATTAAATTGTTATTATTAAATTTAACAATATAATTAAATTTAATAACGTCTTATTTTATTTTTAATATTAAAATTTAATAAATTGAAAGTGTTTTAATTAAATTTAAGAAATATACTAAAATTTAACATATTTAAATATTTTTGACAAATATATAATGTCTAATGTAATATTGTTTAATTTTTAAAACTAGGAAGTCTAGTTCGTCCCTGGACCCCCCCCAGACCAGGAAAAGTTCGAATTGGTTCGTGGTCTGGGTCTAGTCCGCCTGTGGGTCCGGGCAAGGTTCGGTCCACAGGACCAAGTTCGAACCACCTAGCAATCAGGTCGGACCTAAGCGAACTTGCTGGAAAACGGCGAACTTGGAACGGACTTTGCCGAATTTTTGCCAGCTGAAGGAGTTTAAGACGTTTTTTTTTGGCAAAATTTATAAATTTTTGACATCCACAACCCAAATTTTTGACATTGCCGAACTTGGGCCCGCTGAAAAATAACTCTCAATACCTTTATAAAATAATTAAAGTCGGTTGAACTTTCGGGGGTGCTGCCCCTTGACCCTGTCTTGGGGGCTTTGCCCCCAAACCCCCATTTAATAATTTGAGGTGGAAACTGCGCCAATAAAAGTGGGGAAAAATTAACCTTCGAGTCTTATTAGGCTCCATATAGAAGATGATGATGATGAAGAAGAAGAATATCAA
>MU228302.1:1094297-1108109 GCA_018584345.1 Thuja plicata
GTATGTATATATATATATATATATATATATATATATATATATTTTACATATTTTTGTACTAATGAACCCGAGCCCAAACCCCTTCTCAAAATTTTGCCATACCGGCGAACTGGTCCTTCGAGCTCGAACTCGAACCGGCATCCTAGCTAACATGTTTTAATATCTAATTTATTAGTATTGAATTTTAATTAAATTTAATATTATTTTATTTTATTTTTATATTTAGTAAATTAAATTGTCATAATTTTTTATTTTTTTTAAATTATATTAGGCGAATTTAGTGTCGAATTTTTTCTCAAATTCTTCCCCTTATCGAACTTCATCCGAATGTTATTTTTGCCGAACTCAAACTCGAATTCGAACCTTGTGACTTAGCATATCGAAATGAAATCATAAGGTATAAAGTTTGACCACAACGGTCCAATGGCTTATAATCTTACAATTTACCTACCAACTATATCCAAAATCAAGTTAAGGTGCTAAGTAAACTACTTTAACCATTGTTATTATATACAATGATTAATGAGAAGGTAATTTTGCAATTATTACTACAGCACACTACACAATGATTGAAATGATCATATTCAGCAACAAGAACAACTGCATTAAACTATATTATTACTACATGTTGATTTAATTATTGACATTAATTTTTATATAACTTCATCAAGGTATCATTATTAAATTCAGTTAACATTTCAATTCGAGTGCACCATCACATATGAAAGCATTTATTGGCTATTGATTGTTTAATATTGTTGGCACAATTCCTAGACTGAGATAACCAGATTGGCTTCCTTCAAGTACAATTCAACTAGAGTTGTGTCTGCCAACAGACTATTGTTTCAACAGGAATCTATATGATTTTAATCTCCCTAGTATTTATCATCAATTATAATCCAATTAAACCTAACACACAAGTGTCCATATCAAGTCTTAGTAACAAAACACCCGATGGATCCCCATGACATAGAAAACAGACAAAACTATACAAATTGGCTGCACATTAAAAAAAATTTTAGAACTTTCCAAATTTCACACATCCCAATCAATTGGTGTACTTCCTCAACAATAAAAACTTTTTTTCAGAATCATATGGTTTAAAACCTGGCCTAACCAAAAGGATATCCCTGCGCAATCAGAGCAAACTGGTGTTGCTCCTAAAGGAATTTGAAAAGATAAATACCCATATATAAGCCTCTAAGGCAAAGCAAAAATCGAGACAATTAATAAATATAAAATCTTCAGCAATAACCATGCAAAAGCCACGCCCTACGGATAAGAACAGGGAACAATTTCACATTATTTGCAAAAATCCATTTGCCTGATGATAGCATTCAGCAAGGTCAGAAAATAATTTTAATGATCACTATCTATCCAGCTCTCTAATGGTGAGCTGATACAAAACCTTAGAGAGCTTCTTAGTCGTGTATGCCTTTCAAAGGAACTTGGTTGAACCCTAACTAAAAATTTATCCATTTTTAAAGGATTATATATCTCTATTGTGTTGTTCCCTTTCTTTTGCATGTCCAACAAAGACACTTAACCTATTATTTTATTTCCCATAGGCCACTGGAGTGGTGCAAAAGAAATAGTTTAATAATTTAAGTTGTCAAAAAAGTAACTATAGGTAATAATTACAAAAAGGCAACTTATGTTTAATTAATAAAAAGGTTATTTTAGAAGAAACCAAAAGTGATGCTAAGAATGGGGTCCCAATTGAACAATAGATTTTGAAGGGAAAAAAGAGGGCAAAAAAAGAGATATTTTCCCTTGAAAAGCATATACGAGGAGTTGAGAAATAGAGAGGGTTACCAATTTGTAATATCCAAATCATTTCTTTTGAAATTGAACATTGTTCATTTTTTCTACCCTAGGATAAAAAACCTTTGGCAAAGAATGGATTCAAGAACAAACACCCTCCTATTCATTTGAGTGATTCCATCCAAGAATTTTATCACTGTATTTTATTTTTGAAGTTTGAAGTTTGAACATAGTTGAATCTTGATAACTTGATTAGTTGATTGTAATTTTGATGAACATTGGATAATGATTAATATGATTATGAAAGGAAAAAACTCTAACTTTAAAAATTCTCATTGCAATGTCTATATTTGATATTTTCAATTTTGAAATTTGTCATATGAATACTGTTACTCGACTCTAGTTATTATGTTATACATCTTTATCGTATTAAAACTAATTTTTCAAGTACTAATACTATATGTATTATGTCAGCACCACTCTTGTGCCGCCCACTCACCACCGTTCCCCCCACTGGCCACCCGACATTCCCAAACTTAGGCCCCAAGTACCCCTGTCCCCAAATTGTGGTCCCCCATCCCCCGAAGGAAACGTCCCCAAACCCGATGGCACACTAGTTCATGCATATTGACTGTGGGTTCAGTCCTGTCGAACCCAAGGCGGTCCCAAGAGGAATTTACGCCCAGAAATATGCAACTAGCCAAACTCGGGCCAAATTTGGAATTTTTTTAAAAAATTAAAGTCTTTTATTTTGGCAAAATGTGAAAAAGCCCTTGAACCCTAAATTCACCCATACAAAACAACAAAAAGGTAAAAGCCTAATTCATTTATGCTATTGTGAATAAAAAACAAAACCATCTTACTCCATTGTTGAACATATTTTTTGCTTGTTATTACACAAAGAGAGTTAAAGGTTGAGCATTGAATGCTCCAAGCTAATTTGTGTGCTTCTCCTACACGCTTACAAGTGTTGATTTGTTGTCAACGAATTTAAAAAGAAAGATTTCTTCGAAAGAGGTAGGTTTCATGTTTTTTTATCTTACATTCTTTTATTAAGTGAACTCTCTAGTTTTGTTTTGAAGTTTTTATCATTTAGGTCTGTGCCAATCCATATTGTTTATAGAACTCGTGTTAGGTATTAAAATGACAAGTGTGTCTAGCTTGGAGAGTGAACCCCGCTTCTAAACAAACCCACACTCTCCCCTCTGGATATATGTGGAAATGGTACAACAACTTCCAGGTGGAGGAGGTTACACTTGGACTTGTCATCATTGCAAAGCACAATATAACAGCTCATATAGTGAAGTGAAAGCAAATTTGTGCTTTATCCCTCAACAAGGCATCAAATTTTGTCCAGGCCAACCAAAAGGTAAAGGTCTTCTTGCAGAGGAACAAGTATTGGCATATATAGAAGAGCAAGCAGAACCAGACCAAGCAACAGGGAAACTAGTTACAGGTACTCATCCTTTGCAAAAGACTAAGAAAGGATTGAATGCCTCTCCATCACCTTCCATTCTTGAACCATAGAGGGATATCCATTTTTGTTTGTACCTAAAGAACAACCTATGACACATAAGAGATCAAAGGGACCATTAGAGACAGCGTTTCGAGATGAGAGTAAAGAGATT
Organism: Thuja plicata; assembly: GCA_018584345.1. NCBI lineage: Eukaryota > Viridiplantae > Streptophyta > Pinopsida > Cupressales > Cupressaceae > Thuja > Thuja plicata. The sequence goes on from MU228302.1 coordinate 1,097,690, forward strand.
GTTGATCAAGACATTACTAGATATGTCTATGCTAATGGATTGTCATTTAATGTTGTTCGCTCACCTTATTGGCAAAAAATGGTGAGATCAATTAATGAAGCTTCAAGGGGGTACAAGGGCGCAAGTTTTGAGGTGTACTACCTTATTGGACAGAAAGGTAAGATATAGCACAGCACAGAGCATCCTATAACACAACCCCCAAATAAAAAGAAGCAATGTAAGCCCTTGCAATCCTTTGGTACCCACAATAAGCATACCCCTCCATCTTATCACAGTATATCCCGATGCATTCATTTGGGTTGTAGGTTGTGATGTTTAAGCTCATATATTCGGTATTTTATGTGAAAAGTTGAGGTTGAAGAGAGAGGCATAATCTACACCATGGTTGAAAATATCGGCGATATATCACCAATATCACGATATATTGCGCAAGAAAAGGGCTTGCGATATAATTGCGAAATAGCTCGGTAACGAGTTTAATAAAAAATCGCCGCGACATTTTTGGTAAAACTCGCGCGATATAGCGATTTATGAGTCCAAAAATCGTTGAAAAAGGTCACCGCAAATTGTCGTTTTCATTTTAGGGTTTGTGCTTTAATAAACATTGTCATTTGTCCACACGGTTTTATAAATATTGGCTTCCGCTTCATTCACATTGTTTAATAAATATTGGCTTTCGCTTCATTCACATTGTTTAATAAATATTGGCTTCCGCTTCATTCACGCCATTTAATAAATATTGCCTTCCCCATTATAAATATTGGCTGGTTTTATAAATATTGGTTGAGGACAGACACCGGCAGCAGACTGCAATGTAATGTAAATCGTATGTATCAATTTATAAAACTAGGACAGAGGTAAGAATTTAGTTTTTAGAATTTTAAAAACTACGACAATGCAATGTAAATCGTATGTATTAATGTAAAATACATTTACTGTTTACTAATATATTTTAGGAATTTTAGTAAAATAAATTGTATGTAAATGTATTTTAGTAAAATAAAAATACATTTACGGTTTTACTAATATATATTAAGAATTTTACAAATTATGGAAATCCTAAATGTATTTTACATATACTTTCCAAAATTATATGTAAATGTATTTACTAATTTAGTATTTAATAAATTCAGAATTTAGTATTTTAATAGATTTATAAAATACTAAATTTTATTTAATACAAAATTAATTAATTATCATTACGATTCATTAAATTTTATGTAAATGTATTTACTAATTATATGTAAATAAAATACAGATAGATTCATTTACAATGAAATAACATACTAATAATTAATAAATTTACCATTTATGTTTTTTTTTTATTGCATGCTAATTGAGGGATAAAATTGTAAATGAATCTTCATGAAATAAATTATAGATTTGTATTAATCTAATTATATATATTCACAAATGTATAAATCTGTATCCATAAATGATTTATGAATACAAATTTATAAATTTATGAATATAGATTTCTGATTCAAATATTTATTAATATGTATTCGTAAATTTACGAATATAGATTAATTATTAGTAAAGACAGATTTACAATTCATTATAACTGTACAAATTTGGTGTATGTGTATGTTTTTAAGAATATTTTAAGAAATTATACTTTCAAACGTTCGAGAAAAGAGCCGATTTATTGCCGAGTTTTTGGCAATTTCGAGTTTTTCAAAAATTTTGGGTCGGCCAAGTTATTGCCTAGTCCGAGTTTTTCAACTATGATCTACACTATATATTGGCTTGTGCAATTGAAAGATAATCCATGCTAACAACACCACAATGCCTCCAAAGACACCAAACTCAACTAAAACATAGAGCCATAATAATTTTACTTAGGCTCTACTTTTCCTCTTTCTTGTATGCTTTTCAAAAACTAAAACACAAAACCATAGAATGCAGCAAAAAAGTGCCTTTTTAGAGCAAAAGTCATTTAAAAAAATATATGGTCACCTCATGCCGGGGCCACCCAACCTTCCCCGTGACAATCAAGGAACATCTTGGACATCCTAGAACATCCCAACATGAGGAGGCCCCATAACCGCGTTTTGGAAACATTTCCCATGATTTTGAGGAAAATGGAACGAGGGCGTCCCTTGGCTGTCCCTGAACTATTTTCGATACAGGGACAGGGTTTTCAGAAGTGGGAACGTGTCCTCGGGTAACATTGCTTATAATTCTTAGCTCTCTAGTTTTGTCTTGATAGATTGCTAATTCATCTCCATCTGAGAGGAAGTGGAACACATACTCCATTCACTCAATAAAGCGCAATAGACTACACTAAAAGGCAAAGGACTTGGTGTTTGTGCATTCTAATTTGTAGCTCCTTAGAGAAAATGCCTATAAAGAAGTGGGATATTGAGCCAAAGCATACTAACTTAGATGCTTCAATTACTCACCTTGTTGCGCTTTGAGTTAATTGTAACTATGAGCCACCTAATGAACATTAGACTACTAGTGTCAATGCCAATGCTAGTGGCACTATTTGTGGTTCTTATAATTTACCACAGCATAAAAAGGAGGATGATATTTTTGATGACCGATATGATATTTGATCAATGGTGGCTCATTGTCGACAGTAGTATTTTTTAACATTAACAACATATATCATGGTAGTCAAATTTCGACAATTAATATGAATTCCCTACTGTATTTTGCTATGCTAGTTGACTATTAGTATAGTGCAATGTCCCTACATAGTACGGACTACTTTCGTACAGCAAATCTTCCGGTCAAACTCCCGTGTTTCTAATACCTTCACAACCACACGCCAATTCCACAAAGATATTGATGTACAGTATGTACAGTTAGCTTTGTCCTTGCCAAGAGATGTCATACGGCTTAGCATAAACACTCACCTCTGTACGAACTCAAAAACACTCACCTTGGCGCAGCAAATGCTCTCACCTTCGTACAACACAGCTGTACGCCAAGGAACATGGGCCCACGGTAGTCTAACCACCGTCTAGTGCACTATGATGCTCATACGTGTAAGAATATGGACTGTACGGTCACCTCTTCTGCCTTGCGTATGGACTAAGCCGTACGGCCTCAATGCCCCTTCTTTCGGACAGTCTCTGAAATTTTGTAATATAACTGTCAATTGATCTGGATTGCTTCAGCTACGCCAACTCTTTAAAATTAAGTTCTGGTTTTTTTCCGTTGAAGCGGTCTATCAGCCTCTTAATGAATTCAGCATAGGAGGTTATTTGATTGTGGCTGAGGATAACCATTCCATGATGCCACCATTCATGAGCAATCCCTTCAAGGTGAAGTGCTGCAAATTTGATGGCCTCATCTTCAGGCATCGGGTTGAGCTGGAAGTAGGTATCTGCTTTCTGTACCCATGCTCGTGTTGATGTTTCTCTGGTCCCATCAAAGAATAACAAATTGATCTTGTCAACCTTTTGTTTGATATATCATTGTAGTAGCCACAACTTCTTCCACCCCAGTATTTCATCCGGAGTTCAACATAATCCCTGAAAGATATATCTCCCTCAAGATTCGCATTCCTCCACTCCTAATCCATTGCTCTTGCAGCTCCTAGAAAGTGAGCTCTTGCTCCCCGCGAGGAGCTTCAGTTCTCTAGGGAAATGTCGGCATCAATGGTCGGGAGTGTGGGCACTAAAGGTTTGACCTTCCAGTGACCAAATTATCGCTCTGTCCATTGTGATCTCCATTTGCCCTGCCTGATGCCAATTGTCGCAAACTATCCTCCATGATCTTCTGTCGTTCCCCCTGGCCATAGTGTCGTTGAGCTGAGCCTAACTTCTCATTAGTTCCCTCAACAGTGCCATGACTTCAACGGCAGGGTCCTATGGCTCCCCCATTCTGTCGGCAAAACGATATCTCCTTCTGGTGTATACTCTGAGCACCTTATGCATCCACGACCCGACAAGCTTGCAGAATCACCAGCTATGATACCACTGTAATGTCCCTGCATGGTGGGGACTACTTCCATACGGCAAATCTGCCCGTCAGACTCCCGTGTGACTAACACCTTCACAACCGCACACCAATTCCACAAAGATATTGCCATATGGTATGTACAGTTAGCTTCCTCCCTGCCAAGAGGTGTCACATGACACAGCAGAAATGCTCACCTCCGTACGGACTCAGAAATTCTCAGCTTGGCGCAGCAAATGCTCTCACCTTCATACGATAGTTGTATGCCAAGGAATGTGGGCCCACGCAGTCTAACCACCGTATGGTGGACTATGATGCCCGTACAAGTGAGGATATGGATCGTACGGTCACCTCTTCTGCATTGCGTATGGACTAAGTCGTACGGCCTCAATGCACCTTCGTTCGTGCCAATTATACAAACACCGAATTCACCTTGTATGATGTTAATTGGACGCAAGTTTTGAAATACTTACACAGAAAAATGGTGCACCAAGACACAAGTCTGGAGATTCGCACAGGCAATAGGAATTGTATTAATAATGATAACACTTCAGATTACAACAATCTCAGACTGAGAGCAGAGACGAATAGGGTGAGGAGTTACTACGACTGAAATTGCGGATGCCAAGTAGGGAGGATCTTTCACCTTCGAAATGGCAAACAACTGAACTCCAACTGAAATTCGCACATACAAAGAAAATATCAAACTCGCATACCTACAACAACTAACCCAACCTTATATATGGCTCCAGGGAAACTTCCTGAAGGATTACAAAAAGTGTCGAGACGGCCAAAATGTTACCGAACATAAAATAAAAAAAGGTCCGAAAGATAATAATTTAAATTTCGGGGCCATACACAAAAGAATTTAAATTAAATTATTTAATAATATCGGGGACATTACATATAGTGGTGTATTTTAAATTTGATTACAGCTGCAAATATGTATAATCTTTTTATTTTTATATCTTTTTGTATGGACAAACCCAACCCCCTAAAAAAATTGACCAAACCTACAAAACCAAACCCGAGCCTGAAGCCCGAAACCCAAACCGATAACTTAGGCCAAATTGAACATTAAGTTGTAATTTGTTTTGAACAATTTGCTGCCAAAACTAGCTTCAATTATTTTAGTTTTTTGTTTGTAATCTGGAAAGCTTGCCAACAATATAAGTGTTAATGTTTTTGTAGCAGCAGGAGATATCATGTAAAACTGCGATGGTTGATCTTGTCAACATTGTTCTATCTCTCGTGTTGGTGTTGCTCTAGCTCAACTAGTTGTGAGTTTAGAATGTTGATAACTCATTGTTCTCAAGCTTTCTGTTTATGTACCTTGTTTGTTCACTCCCTGCTGTTGTGAATGGATGTTGTCATCATGAGGTTGTTCTGAAGCAGTTGTTTATAGAGACTAGATCCTCTTATCTTCTTGGATTCATTCTATCTTTACCGTCTTTGTATCTAAAGTGTCGGAGGTGAATCGAATCTCTTCCTCCGTCATTGTCTTCAATGTATGGTCATTGGGATTAACTTTCATGTTGATATCGGTGATTGCTAGCATCAGTTATGTAGTGTTCGATTTGTTTTGCCAGCAGATATTACTATTGTTTATTCTCCTTTCAAAAGCAGACGTCGGTTGAGTTGGTCTCCAGGTTTTCACATCAAGTCAAGAGTTGATGTCTCGCATTCTTCATGTGACCTTTGTTGGATCCTTAACGACTGCAATTATTACCATCTTAACTGTCGTCGATTAGTATTTCTTCTTCAGAACGGGAATTAGATGATTGGGCATCGTGACGCATACGGTTGTGATTGCATTGGCATCATAACTCATGTCGGTTCATTGAATAATAACGGGTGCAACCCGTTGAGTTATCGGTCATTATTTTTCGAAGGGAGGTGAAGCATTGTGGAGTTATCGTGAATGGTATTCATTCTCGAGAATGTTATGAGACTTCAATGAAAAGCAGAGCATGCAATATATTTAGTGTGAGCGTTGTACACTAGAGATTTATCTCCCGTATTCAATCTAAGTGTGATCAATATTATTGAAGGAACATTAATCTTGTGTTAGTAGTATCTGTGAGATGCTTAGAGCATTATATGTTTTGTATTCAAACTGTGATCATAGCAGGTGTACTCGAACTGTGAAGAAGGCATTCATTGATTGACTAATAAGAGTTATCAATCATATGCTTGATATCATTGTATTTTGTGTTCAGCATTTAATAAAGGATCATTTTTCGGGTGTAGTTGGGTTTTTCCCTCAAGTGGAGGGTTTTCCCAACATAAATAACTGTGCAAATTTGTCCTTGTGTAATTTTGAGCTACTGAATATTGTTGAATGCTATTCTAGTTCCTCAAAAATTAACAATAAGCATTCCATCACTTCCAAAAAAAATTGAGACAATTGCAATATTGAGTATTTAAGTCTTGCTTACAACAAGCATTTTTTACTAAATTACCGATCTTGATTATGATACAGGTTCAAGTTCAGGTTTGGGTATGCGGGTTCAGCAAAAATAGAAATCTTGGGTTCCAATTCGGCATGTATATGTGTGTGTATGTACATGTACATGTATATGTATATATATACTCAGTTACCGGATTCTTCTAAAATGCCCTGGAATCTGGTTCTAGTTCTGTTCCGGTCCTAGTTCTTTCCGGATTTCGCCCGGGTCCCTGCCGAGCGGTTGGGTTCCTTGTGGGTCCTGCTTCGGCATGTATGTGTGTCTATGTATATGTATGTAAGGACCCCAACAGGTTCTAACTTCAACAAACACTGGATTTGCTTCAATTGTGAATGTTTTCCATTTTGTCAAACACTTTGCATGCAAACCTTAAGTTTTGATTTCTAAGTGTAAATGTGTTTGTTTTGTTTGTAATTGAATGGTTTTGCAATTACTTAACATATAATAATGCATGAAATAAACTAATTGCTTTGCCATAAATCTCTAACACCTCTATTACATTAATCCACCATGAGACTATTCATTAAGTCAAGTACAATGCATGGAATAACATTATTTAGAATTCTGGAAATTAATTACAGCAGACCGTAGCTGAACGCTAGAAATGGACACCCAAAAATGTATCGCAGCTATCATGGAATTGATGCCAAGACTGAAGTTTGTAAGAGAAAGGCACAAATCACCAAAACATGCCTTCTAAATCCCAAATGCCACTTTCTCTGCCCTCACGTGGCCCTCAAATAACTCAGTGTCTGCCCTTTACTTTCACACGCAAACTTATATACTAGCTGCAATCTGCCTTCAACCAATCATACTGCCTTTATTTCTTCATTCTGGATGATTGCAAACAATTAATCTGCAAATTCTTCCAACTATTTATCCAATCTTGGTCTCTGAATTAAGACCAACGCCTGCACAATTTCACTGGATAGTTTCACCAGTTGAGTGTAATGTCCCCTTTACGGGCACATTATTTATGTTACATTGTTAGCCGTTTTATCATGGTCCGATAGGCTAACCGGCGCTTGACTGGGGTCAATATGATATTTGGCCTAGGGAATCCCAGTTTCAAGCCAATCAGAGTAATTTCCGCAAGGTTTCCAGATACTTACTATTTATAGTAAGTCGACAGAGTTCAGTTTTCTTGGCATTTCAGTATTGGACTTGGAGCGTATCGCCGAGAGCTTTCCGACAAGCTATCACAAGTCATCTTCCGAGTTCGTTTGGTCATCCATTTTAATGCCAGAAGATTTCATATTTTATTACTAGGCCACTTTATTATTAAATGGATATATTAATTTAAAGTGACATAAAGTGGGAATATGAAAAGACAAAGAAGGGAAACTGAAGAGTCACATCTGTTGCTTTAAAAGAAGGAATGGAGACTCATTTGAGATATGCTTAGTTTATGAATTCATTTTCTCTTGGGGGCCCGTTTGTTTGGCGGAATTTGTGCATGCTGGAATTGCCAATTCTGGAATTGCCAATTCTGGAATTGAATCCATTCTGGAATTGTGCTATTCTCAAAACGAATTTTAGAATATGGGCTTGTCCTGTTTGGTTCACCTAGAAGATGACTGAGAAGATGCCAATTTTGCATTTGGTTCCACACAACTAGAATTGGTATTGGAATTTTGTTTTTGCACACATACACATACACACACACATGTGTGTGTATACACACGTGTGTATATATACACACATATACACATATATACACACATGTGTGTATATACACATACATGTGTATATATACACACATGTGTATATACACACACATGTATATACACACACATGTATATATATACACATTTGTATATATACGCATACACGTGTGTATATATACACACATACACACACATGTGTGTGTATATATACACACATATACACATATGTGTGTGTATATACGCACACACATGTGTATATATACACATGTGTATATACACATACATGTATATATACACATGTATATATATACACACATGTGTATATATACACGTGTATATATACACACATACACATATATACACACACGCGTGTGTGTATATATACACATACACACATATATACACATGTGTGTATATACAACCACGTGTATATATACAAACATGTGTGTGTATATACACATACAGATGTGTGTGTATATATACACATACACACATATACACATACATGTATGTATATACACATGTATACACATATACACATGTGTGTATACACATATATACATACATTTGTGTATATATATACACATATATACATATGCACACATATACACACGTGTATATATATACACACATGTATATATACACACACATATGTGTATATATATACATGTGTGTATATACACTTGTGTGTGTATATACACACATGTATATATATATATATACATCCTTATAGCAATATAATATACATTATTGAAACAAAAATGGGAATGAATTTTCCTTCCAAAAATAATACTTTCAATTCCAATTCAAGGTCTGAGAAGGAATTGTGGAATGCTCAAAATGACCCAAAATTAGAATTCGCATAACCCTATTCCAATTTTTAATTTTGGAACCAAACAGGGAATTGAACATTTTGGGAATTTGGAAATGCCAATTCCCGTTCAATTCCGCGAAACAAACAGGTCCCAATTGGAGAATCCAGGAAGCTTCCAGCTTTCGATTCTGAAACCTGAGGATGGAAACCTTTAGGCTTTCTCAGTGGATTGGACGAAAACCCAGTTCATCTTTGAGGTGGATTCGCGACGGAGTTCACCATTGCACTTCCAGGTTCTTGTCATCCGATCTCTCTATTGCATACTGTATTTCAGATTGGATTATCTTGTAATTCCACTATTGTTGTATTGTTGTTGTATAATGCAATAACATTTGCTGAGGGTTTTATTGGAGCATATTGTTGGTTTATTTCTATTGAATCAATAGTTTATTGCATGAAATTCTATGTTTAAATTTTCTGAGATATATTTGAGGAAATTTCGGAAAAATATATGTTTGGGACATTTCAGTAGTCTCAGAGCTAGTTTTCCTGCCAGCCTGTGGAGTTTATTCAGAAACAAATTTGTAAAAAGGTTTATGAGAGCTAGTTTTCTTGCCAGCCTATGAGGTTTTATAGATCACAGAAAAGTGCATCTCAGAGGTATTAGAGAATTGGTGGAATCTGCATCTGAAAAGCAATTTTGTAAGAGGATAAATAATTGCTTCTGTGGTATTCTAAAAGTTCAATATTTCTAGGCGGCCTCTCATAGTTTTAGTGGGAAAGGCTTATTCCATTGCTTCACAAGAGGAAATAAGTTATATTGGCAACAGGAAATAATTACTTGGAGCCGCTTGCATTTATTAAAGACGGGGCTTTGCAAATACTGTGAGTCATCGTGAATGTTAAAATGCAAAATACTGTATTAGTCTGGAATATAAATCTTGCTAGTGCTGATTAAAGTAGGACCCGCTCAAAATCTTGGTGCATTTGGCTATAGTCTTCAGATTAATATTGTGATTTCTGGAGGAAAGACAAATATATTGGCGCCGAATATTTAATTGGGCTAATATTTCAAATGTTGTGCAAATGATAGTTGCGGTGGAGATTTTAAAGTGGTTTGCAAATGTAACTTTTATTGGAACATTGGGAAAAATAAAATATCAATTCCCACTCTTATAACAATCTCGAATTGCCAATTCATCTCATTTGGGCAACAGAGCTATACCAATCTCGATGAATTCCAAATCATCTCATTTGGGCAACGGGGCTATACCAACCTCAAATTGCCTTTGTTTAGGAATCCCATCTCTAATTAATATAAGATTCATTCTATATGGTATCCAATATTCTTTTAGGAGTCCCACCTCTAATATATATATACTTCATTTTATATGGTATCCAATATTATCATTTTTTTGATGCACGACATTAGTATAAAAATCTTAAAGTTCAGTCATTAGAAATTCATATTTATACAAGAATGTATTACTTAAAGAATTCACATAATAATGCAGATATATCCCAATACATATATATATATATATATATATATATATATA